>VRYO01001463.1:97667668-97678757 GCA_009812075.1 Sialia sialis | reverse complement strand
GGATTCTTCAATGAAAAAGGTGTGGCTTATAATCATGAAATTACTGTAATTCTTTTCCATTCCAGCTTTTACCTTAATTAAACATACTTAAAGCCAAGAGTAAGAGTACTTTCTCAAGAGAACCATATTAAATGATTCTGACCTGGACAACAAAAATCAGTCATTTCAGAGTAAATATTTTAATATCTTCGTAATCATCATTATGTTCAAAACATATTTTTCTTTGTGAGTTGTTTGGGGGGTTGGATTGTTTGTTCAACTAACACAAAGCAAAAAACTAACTTCTAGATATAACAGGGTTTAAATTTAGGAACAAAAGCATTCAAATGGTAACAAAATCATATAGAAAATTAAATTTAAGTCCTTAAGGTTCTGTTTCTGTCTCTTAAAATTAACATTTAGTGAAAAAATAGCTCTAGTGAATCACTTAATCTGTAAGTAAACAAACAAAGTGCTTGTAGCCATATGGTACAGTATCTATACTTAAATATGTTATGAAAATCTTAATGCATTAGATCATTTGTACAAGAAAGCCCAACAACTAGTAAATACTTCTTCAATGTTTACCACGAATTTTATTGTGCGAAATAATCTAAAATTTGTCCAGCATTCTTAGTTTTCTGGGCAGGTGACTGGTTATGTGGGATTTTTAAATGTTACATCTACATTATATGATACATATTCATAGACAGTATGTATGAATACAGGGGTGTCTGAATGTATTTTGTGACCTTAGGTGATTAGTCATGTTACTGATATTTGCTTATTGGTGACATACTGAAAGGAAAATAATGCATGCACATAATGCACAGAGTTACAATAAACACATCTTTGATGTCAAATGACAGTATTTGGGCCCTGATCTCAATTGCTGGAAATCTGTGGAGCACTACCCAAAGACAGAGCTGTGACTAAGGCATCCAGTGTTTATTGGAGCTGATCAAGTGACTTTTTTCTCATCTTTATATATGATAATAATCAATGATGCCTTTCCCTGTGTATTTTCATTTTTGGTGTGGAGGAAATTTGATGTTTCTCTTCTGGCAGGAGAGGGTAATACCCTTGGAGTGAGTGGTGAGTTGTGCTGCCCTCTGACTCCAGATCAGCCAGCCTTACTATGTTTTCCTAGATTGTCTTCCCTCACCTATCCATGACTATATGTTGATTGTGAACAGCCTGTGAGCAGCTGAGGAGGGCATTAGCATTTTTCATTCATCTTCACACGTTCTGATTTGGCTACATTTCTCCAAAAGATTCCTGTTTTCTTTTTTGATTTAGGTATCTTCTGTCCAGTTCTGCAATATATGCAGTGCCAAACACCGGGGGCCAGGAAGTGCAGTCCTGGAGATGAAGAAATAGCAGTGGCCTAGTTCTCCACGTCAGTCAGTGACACCAAATCTGTTAGGACCATGCAATGCCACTGTATTTTTCCATTAATCACTTGTGTATGTAATTTTGATTGTGATTTGAAAGTGGTTCCTGTATTTATCCTGTTTATTGAATATCTTGGGTAATGAGAAAATGTGAAAATATTTCTCTGGTAAGTCTTCGTTTTGCAATTCATATGTCATGGCTCCTTTGCTCAGCTTGTTACTTCATTCTGGAACAGAAAATAAATAAAACGGGAAGTAAAAACCCACACAATCTAGACATTTGTGTTTTCTATCAGTTCATGTGCTTTACAGTTTGGATCCACATCAGGCTTATGGCTGGATATTGTAAAGAAAAATGTATTGCCATGAATTCAGTTCACCAGACTACTTCAGTCTTGATTTAGTCTACTAGGGACCTGTTTATCTTGAGACCCATAGGAGTCTGACTCCTCTCAGAGGAATTTCTTCATAATGTGAAGTTGTCTGTATGCCAACACATATCTTCAGTTAACAAATTTGTTAACTGTGTATTCCACACATTGGCAATTTGCCTTGGTTGCACATTCATAGTTCAGTAGAAACTGGTTAATTTCTCAATTCATCTTCACAGAGCAGTAGTTTAAAATGAGCTTTTCACATGCTCAACTCATCCAGAAACTTTATTTATAAATGTCAGCAGTAGGTCTTTACACTTATTTAAGGTGTGGTTGAAGTGTATAGTTTCATTTAAGTACAAGGGACGAAAATATATCTGATCTTTTAAAGGTAAGATCTCTAGAAGTTTCTTTTGGCTTTAGCAATTTAACAGCTAAATTAAATAATTCAATTGGATGTTAACAAAACCATATTATTCATTTGAATTGTGTTTTGTTTTGCTGATCCAAAGGAAGTGATCTTTCAGAATGTCTTCACATGTAATCTGTTTATAATATATGCTGACTAAATTCAATATAAGCATCTTTTCCATAGGAAAAGTATTCAGAACTCCCAAATTATTTTTCTGCTTTTTAGTAACTTGAGTTTGAAAGTAAAAATATATTGTTTTGCCATCAAATTGTACTGTTTAAACAAGTTATCATGCTGAGTTCTAAAACAATGGTATATACTGCAATCTATCTGTAAAACTGGAAAATACAGTATTTCTAATACAATACCTTCTTCTGTACTTTATTCCCATATATGTTTACCTTAAAATAATTTCTACTGTGGAAACTTGGATTTCTAGTTTATATATATTCATAATACTGTTTTAAAATACTCTGGGCAATTGGTGTAGCAACCTGAAGAATGATTTTGTTGTCCACTGTGCAGATCTGTATAATACTGGAATAAAATTTTTTGTGTTCAGAAATGCTAGGATTTACTCTACATGATTAGATAGGCAAAACAATAATTAAAAGAATAGATCTCTCAAAAGCATTGTAATCTGTTGTTTTAATCAGACAGTTGAGGGGGAAAAAATTGTTTTATAGCAAATTGTTAATGAACATAGAGTAGGTGGAATAACGAAGGGTAAGAGATTTGTAGTGCAGAGCATAGCCTGCGTGCATCAAGCTTCACCTGTAAGAATTAGTGCCTGGCTTTGCAACTATTTGTGTTCAGCAGCTAGTACACATTCTCAGGTATATTGTTCCTTTATCCATTCCTTACTACACTGATCAGGAAAGCTGCTTTGATTCCTAGTAAATTAAATGTTCCATCAAGGGTTGTTTCACCATGATGTTTGAGTTACATGCCATGCCTGTAAAAGTTTTAAAACTTTCAAAAGCCCCCTTCTTCAGTAGCTTTAACCAGCCTTTCTATGTTATATCGTTAGAAGGCAATAAGCTGTCAGCTTACAGGAAGAAAAAAGTCAAATTACTTTTTGTACATGTATATGGGAAAGTGTCCTGTAGTTTAGAGTTATATGATAATTTCAAGAAATTATATTTTTTACTTCAGCTTGGCCTTAAATTTCCTAAAGCATTTGAGCTTTCTGTGACTCAATTTGCTAGTCTGCCATCTTTAGCAACCATACTGCATTATACCCTGGCATATTCTTTGCATTATGCAAGTAATTTTAAATCACTGTATGAAAATCTAATCAAAATCTTCTCTAAATCCAAAGCATCTTTCATTTGGGCTTCAGGGACTACCCTTTTTATGTTCCTGAAATCTAAATTTGCTCATTAAGATTCAGCAAGAAATGTACAGTCCTCTTGATGCGCTCTTCTTCTTAAGAAGCCTTTACATCATAGAAAACATCTGCCATTAGAGTCTAAAACATTCAGCTGCCCTAGAGCTTTTCTTCTTAAGAGGAATTTTGCCTAAGAATAACTGTAAAGATGCAGAGCCTATCAGAAAAGTACAGAGTATTACTTAATCAGTTTGCTTCAGATGTCAAAGTTCTTGTGCTTCTAAGGTAAACTTAAACTTAAAAGCTATTTCTTCTCTGATACACCCAGTTCTGTGTGAGTTCTTGACCAATATAGCTTACAGAAAGGATTTGTGATGGATCAAGTGAGTACATACTGGTTTGTCATATCAAAGGAGAGAAAACTATTTTGGCTTGTAGCAGGACATCTCACCCGCCACAAGAACTTATCTTGTTAACCAGTCAGATAACTCAAACAGGACACACTATCTTGTAGAGAGTATTTTCATGCCTTGGGGTTAACACTGGTCTGGCATCTCCCAGTTGCCAATAAAAATCTTGCTGTTCAAGTGAGATCTGGCAAGGTTAGATTTCTGACAAACAATTACTTTATAAACTACAAAAGCCACACCAAACTTTCACAAAGCAGAAATCTTCTATACATTTTCCTGGAAATGTATGGCATTTTTCCCATGAGTAGTGATGCCTTGTTTGCAGTTACTTTCCAGGGGTGAAGTGAAGGAACATTATTGTCATTTCACTGGTAAGTTACATTCGACTCCTAATCATTTACAGTAATTTCACGCCTATAAGGCGTACCAGTATATAAGGTGCACTTTTTTTTTGAAGCAAGGATCTGTGTGCAACAAAGGAACAAATTAGTAGCAGAATACTTCAGGTGCTCAATTTGCAAAGAGTTTTCACAGATGAGTGTTTAAAGGCAGCCCCAGGCACCCTCCCCATGCCTCGGACCCCAGCACTCCCCTCCTGCGGTGGGGAGCAGCCCCAGCCGCGGTCGGGGCCAGGCGGGCTCGGCTCAGCTCAAGGCTGCTGCAGGCTTGTACTTCTGTGTTGGCAATTTCCCGAACTTTATCCATACATAAGGTGCGCTGGCGTATAAGGCGCACTTCCGGGTTCAGATCAAAACTTCAGTCAAAAAAGTGTGCCTTATACCCGTGAAATTACTGTACTATTTCTTTTGGTAGCTTAACTATAAGGACCTAGTGCAGTGTTATATGTTATGCTGTAATCTACTAGTAGTTCTTTACTTTTATACTTTGCAGTAAGTAATTCTGAGTAAGATCTTTTGTCTATTATCTCTTGTCTGTTTAATAAATAATTCATTTTTATATATAGACCTGATCTGCCATCCTTAAAACTTGCCAAAGTGATTTCTTAAGTTTAAATTGTTGTCAAGATCTGAGCCTAAGGCAACGCTTGTGCAATGCTCCCAATCCTCCTTTGACAGGCTAAAATGAGTCTTCAGATTATTTTTTTCATCTATCCTTGTTTTATTATTTTAAACCCTCAATGCTATGTGATATGTTGTATTCCACTAACCAATATGTGTTTACATTCCTTGACCTGTGGCTTGACCGATCCCTTCTCTGACCAGGCCGAGCTGGAAAAGATCCTATTACTACCCACCCATTCCCTGTACCCCAATATATACCCCTGTGTACCATGTGATCGCTCTCTTTCTCCTGGACACCTTCAAGAATAAACCTTGGAACAGAGCCAGGGGTCTGAGCCTCCTTTGTCTTGCTATGTCCATGATCTCCTCACCCCATCTCTGACTGAGAGCTAGCCGGAGGTCGGAGATAGGGGAAAGAGGATAGATCAGTGATAGGCTTGGTGAAAATACTGGGCTACACTGAAGATTTTCAGGAGCCCAAGACAGTGGGGAGCTAGATGTGCCTGCTAAGCATGAGGCTATTTAGTTCTGCTGAGAGCTCAGTTAAAGTGGACAGCATCAGGATAAAGGTTCTACAAAGGAGGAATTAATTATTCTGCTGGATCAGCAATGTATTAATCAGCTTTGTGTAGCAATTGGGCCAAGAGTCTGCTGCCCACCCTGACATGATTCAGTGGGTCAGTTAATACTTCAAGAAGTTGTTCTATATACAAATGTATGTTCCCTGCAGCTTCACTACAAGAAACCTTGAACACATTGGGTGTTATGTGTTGGAACGTGACTCAGTTCAGTGTCTGACTCTGATCTTGTGCTATGGAGCAAGACCAGTGACAAAATGAGTTGCTTCCCCATTTTTGGGTCCATATCATATTCCATATGGTATCATATTCCATACATTTTGACTGTTAATTGGGTGGAGGCTGTCACTATTCTGTATAAAATGCACAGGTTGGTCTAGCAAATCTTCATTGTAGGAAATTGAATCACTTTCCATCTTGGGCTTAATGTTTATTCAGCTGGAGTCTTTTAAGCAGGCACTGTTTTATTCTTTGCTGTTGATAGACTTCCACAGTGGTTTTCTGCTTGGTGATTAAAGTTCCTGACTGTAATTCAAGGGAACTGGAATTGCAAATAATCTCTTATATAAAAACATCACAGTGGATTTCTGCTTCTGGAATGTTGTGATTTAGCTTTCAAGTATTGTATGTCTACAGTTGCCTTAGAAATACAGTGTCATCTCTGCAGGTTGGTTGCACTGCTCCCTGGCTGTGACTATTTGATAGCAGTTTGAAAAACTGCTCACAGGAAAATTCTTACCTAAATCTGAACAAGGGCAATTATCTGAATGAGAAAAATCTCTCTGAGAAGCTAGTTTTTCATCTACTATTGTACAGTTCTGGCCTCTTATTCAGGCAGTATAACTTTTACTGCTGTTTGTAAATGCTAGACATAGCATCAGGATCTCTTCCTCTCTGGAAAGCTTACCCTTTGAGTGCTTATTTGCCAAGTACTTGCAATAAATCAACTGCTATACTTTCAAAACTCTTTAAACAAGACTAGGAAGAAAAGTATCTAATTTAGAGAATGGTTCTTTAATTATATGCTTTTGGGACTGTCTTCTTATTCTACTGTGTCATGAAAGATTAATTTACTTTTGGCATTAGAAATATCCCTAGATGATAGGTTTTTCAGTTCTTTAAGACAATATGTGCTTTCTCTTACGGTAATCAAATATTAAATTATGCAGAAAACAGGACATCTGAAGTGTCTGAGGCATCAAATGTAGAAGAGAATAGAGTGTGTGTGTGAGAAGTTCTTAGAGAAGTTAATGAGTCATAGTGGGAATGGCCTATATATAGCCTTTAAAGCCTTCCATAAATGGAGATCATAATAAGCTTTTGCAATAAAGCAAATCTTAGGAGTTCTGGGAAGTTCTGACTGCAGCATTCTCCAGGAGTCTGTAATGTGAATGGACAAGGCTGCCAGTGGCATCTGCTCCTGGATTGTGCTTAGGACCAGTAATGGTGCAGGAGTCAGAAATGTGCTGAGTGGAGGCTGCTACCCCTCCTGAGGGAGCTGCCAGAGGTGCAGGTGTAGTAGTGTAATTAAGGGCTAGGAAGTGACAAGAGCTGCAGAGGGCACTTGAATTGTTGATAGGGTTTTTTTTGCCCTTGCTTTTAGTCATATCCCAGTAGAATTTAAGTCCAGTTAGATTGACAAGGTACTGATATCTTGGTGGCTGATAGCCATAAAATCACATTTAGCAAGATGTCATCTGCATGATACGTTCCAAATAGTGTTCACATAGGATATGGATTTATCTGTTTCTGGTGAGAACAATGGATGAGAGCCACAATAAATAAGTTGCAAATTTTTTAAAAATCATTTTAAGTGAAATGTTCTTAAAAATGAGTAATTGTCTACATGTTATCATGTTGTGTGTGCAATAAAATAGTAGCATGGGAAGGTGCAGATGACAACAGTTTTTTTATTGTGTAGGGCCCATTCAGTAGCAGCTATTTTCCATGTGCTGGCACAAGAATCATTGAAGCATTTTTTCAGTGTGTCCAACTCTAGTGTGTCTCTATTGAGTTTTCATCTGGAATTTCTTCAAAATCATGAAGATCTTTAGTTGAGCAAAGCCAAAGCTGGGAAGCATTTTCCCTGTGTTTCCCTGAACATTTCAGCCAAGAATATATTTCTGGCAAACTTAGTTCTATGCTATGCAGATTTTCATACTCTCTGCAGTATCAAAAGACTTTGCAGTGACATGCTTAGAGAAGTATGTTCCATTTACATTATTTCATAATCATTATTTCTTTCTTTTCTTCTTCTCCCCTTCTCTGCTCACCACTCCCCTCTGAATATATTCATTGGAGTGAGAACCTACTTTTTAATTGTGTAGTGATTTTCAGTCATTATTTGCAAACATGCTGTGCTATGTATGTGTTGAAGTATGTACTTTGTATATCCTGTGAAGGGAGCCAGGTCTTCATTCATACTTAGTTCCGGGGGGAGTTCATTATCTGGTGTCAAGCTAAGGAAAACATTTTTCTTCAGAGGCAAACTTTCCAGGACAAAATTTTCAGTGGTGCAAAAAGAATCATTGAGATAATCTTCAGAATCCTCCAGTTCCCCTGCTCCAGCACTGGTTGCTTCATCACCTTCCCAGGGATTAATTGAGTCTAACAAGTCTGTGGTTTTCCATACCCTACTTCTTGCTCTCTGAAGTTGATGATGTGGCTAAAATCAGAACTAGAGCCTTGAAGAGTGAGATTTACTTTATTGCAGTCTTCAGAAACCTCTTCTGGTTGACATGGTCTTTTGAAGATAATCAAGAACATTTTTTTCTTTCTGTAGGCTTTTTGCCTGGGTACTTTATAATGTTGTGATTTAATCCAGAGATGAAGACAGCATAAACTACTGTTGGGCTAAATCATATTCCCCGGCCAAACAGCAGGTACTCCTAAATGCTTGGCTTTGGCCAAGGTGTCATTCACAGACACAGCACTGAGTTCCTTAGCAGTGGTAAAAATGCAGCGGCTGCTGCCACCTCGGTCCAGGAGTGGCCATGTGGCCACAGCCCATGAGAAAACGGCACTCTTGCTGGAGCATGTGGATGCTGGAAAGCTGTGATTCAGTGAGAGACCTGAACAGAGAGAGAGAGAACCCTTGCTTTCATAAATAGCAGAAGAGGACCCTTGCTTTTATACCAGAACAGCTCATCCTTGTAAACAAAACTCCACTAACTAAATGGCCCACAAAAAAAAACCAGTTGTGGGCAAACTGCTTTGCCCATGGGGGGGACTTCACGTTGCAGCAGATTTGGGCAGGACTCCTACTCATGAAAATAAGAACCACATTGGAAAAGTTCAGAGAGAACTGTCTCCTGTGGGAAGGACCCCATGGCATACCAAAAGAGACTCTTCTCCCTAAGTGAACTGAAGAAAAATTCTTAGAAATTACAAACTGACTAAAACCCCCATGTTTTTTGTCTCCCTGCACTGTCGGTGGGAAAGAAAGAAGGGCTGGGGGGTCAGGAGGGTGAGCAGCAGGGTAAAGGTATTTTAAAAGTTTTAGTTCTCATCCTCTTTTAATTCTGTTAATAAATTTTTCTGTATACCTTTTAAAGTTTTGAGCCTGATTTGCCCCTAAAATGTTTTTCTTCTAATCCTTATCTCACCCCATTAACTTTTTAATTGTTCTTTCCCTCTCCTCTGATCAACTATAGCAGAAGAGAAGAGTGAATGATTTTTTTGTGGGTGCACTGATGTTTGGCCAGCATCAACCCCTAACAGGGATAAATGCCAGCAAATGAAATCCAAAACTAGTCACTAATTTCTCGTGTGATTCATTGCTATTGTTTGATTCTGCTGTACTGCAAAAATCTGTATTGTTGGTGGCCGCGGGCGATTAGGACACAGGTGCTTCGGAAGATCTTTGCTGTATGGGATAGGACACTCACTTCCCCTTAGCAACACCGGGCTCTGCGACGTAAGCAGATGGAAGTCACACAGTTAACCCGAGCTTATAAAACCCTGTGCAACGTATTAATAAACGCCATTTGCCGTCCACCACACTGGTGTCTGCGAGCATTTGGACCAAGTGGCTTGGGGTTAGCCACCGTGCCGTTCTCGAACCAGGTCGCCAGCCTCAGCGAAGGCAACACTGTATATCTTTCGGGGAGGAAAAAAACCAAACCTAAAACAAAAAAAATATTTCCATTTCTCTTTTTATCCATTGTGATGATGGTGTTATTACCTCAAGAATATTCACAGTAACTTGCCAGGACATGATCATTTGAGAAATAACCTAGAAGGAGTTTGAAATATTAAACACTTAGGTCTAACACTTTTGAATATTCCCAGTAGCTGAAGCATGAAAATTAGAAAGGCAAAATCCCAAAAGATACTTGAGAAAACAGTGTGGCAAAAAGAGATTCTGTGATTATAAGGAGGGGAGTTCCACCTAAGCTGATATGGAATTAAGTTTCTGGCACTGAAATAAGTTAAAGGTGTTTTAAATCAGAAACTAAGACAGAACTTTGTTACTCTTTACCCAGAAAAAAAAAACCTGCAAAAACTCTGTAAAGTAAAAAGACAGATTTTGATAAATTTCACACAGGGATATTAAAAAACAAACAAACAAACAAAAAAAAATCTGTAATTTGGTGACATAAGATTCAGACTAAAATACAATGTGTTCACAGAAGTGCTGTTTGTAAGGGATTTCTGAAGGTTATCCAGTTCAGGCTTGAGGCTTTGCTGAGAAGGAGGCATCACTTAGACGCCATGGTACCAACATTAAAATTATGTAGAAATATCAGAGAAAACCTTGTGCTGTTCAGGGAAAATTAGAATCAAAGGAGATAAATAAATTAATACTATTAAAAGGAGATAGAGAATCAGTAATTACCTCAATATTATGCCTAAATATGAAGCATATAATAGCAGGGATATCTATTGAGACACTTGACCAATGTGGTAGCACAAAGTGCAAGGAGTCCGGGACAGAAAGTGCAGACATGCCTGTGTAAAGCACAATGGAGCATCATAAGAAAACCCCATCTGCAGTGCTACAAAACACTATCCAGAGCACCTCATCAAGGAGCACAAAAGGAGGAGGAATCCTTGACTTTTGCCCTGGGAGCTGCAGAGAACCTGAATGCTTCAACTGAAGGGCACTTAGTAAGACAGTCCTTTATGTGATGAAATTCAGTGTCCTTGTAGGATGTAGAATTGTCCTGGCTAACCCAAACTACTGTATATCTATGTGTGCCAAAAATGGTTACTGCCTCTTTGAGGCCCAGCAGCACAGCTGGAACCAGAATTGCAGGGCAGTCAGGAGACACTGGTCTCTTCAAAAGGTCAGGGCACCCAAGCCATCTCCTTTTGTGCCCACCAGAATTTCTGGATGAATCAATAGAAGTTCTGCTTTTTGAAAAGAACACACATATACATATATTTAATGTCTTACACTGGGGAAAAGTGAACATGGATAATGGAAAAGGAAGTTATGCCTCCCATTCATCTGAATTTCCAGAAGGATTTGATGAACCTGTCAGTAACTGATTCAGATGATGATAGTGTTTTTATGCTTGAAAAAATCTAAAAGCTCATGCTAAAATCCTTGAACAGGATTTTAAGAAATCAAGGACCTGGAGGCAAG
>VRYO01001463.1:97633867-97658107 GCA_009812075.1 Sialia sialis | reverse complement strand
ACAAATACATATTCATAATACCAGCCCCTCCCGTCCCCTGCTTCCTGTGGTAATTAGCTTGAATAGCTATTAAGCATGCGTGGTTGGCTTCTTAAATTAAGTCTGGGGTCGTTTTTGTGGGGAGGGGTCTTAAAAGGAGGAAGTAAGGCGAGTCTTCCTCGCCCTGACCTTTTCTGTTAATGACAATATAAATGGCTTTTGGGGCACCTCCAGTTTTGCAAAGAATGAGTTTCTGGTTGCAGTTGTTCGTGTTCGTTGGACCTACCTACTAGTTTCATCCTTTCCCATTGCAAGCACAGCTGAGCAAACATTAATTGACAGGCAATCAATTATTTAAGTTTAGGTAACTATCTCAAGCTCAGTTTCTTCTAACTTTTACTAAAATCCTAATTTCTTTAAGATTAGTATTTCAGGGTAGGCTGGATTCTTCAATGAAAAGGGTACGGCTTATAATCGTGAAATTACTGGATATATGTTGCAACTTTTCAGTGTGCTGCTTTTCCTAATTTTGATAAGGGAAGTGCTGGCATTCCCAAGGTCCTGATGCAGAGGACAGGCATCAAATTCAGTTTGGGATTCCTTGGAAAAATTTATAGATTGGGGTAAGAGAAGTCAGGACAAATCTAGCTTAATCAGCAACAAATCATGAACTGAGAAACAAGAGTGGGGATAGTTGACTAAGGATCCTTGATAATCAAAAGCTGGGGTCATCTTTGGAGAGTCCATAGGTTTCAAATCTGACTAAGCAATTTAAAGCAGCAGAACCTAAAATTTGACAGGGTCTCCAAATAGCCACTTCAGGAGTGCCTTTCTGAAGCTTGGATTAACTCTTTGCTATGCTAGATGGTATTAATGAAGAAAGTGCCTCTCCTGTGGCCAGAAGTCACATTATTCCCTGCAGATCCTGGCTTTTTGGGACATGCCTGATGCATCCAGGACTAGTAGCAAGACTTGGGCAGTACCATTTTGCAAGCCATCTTCTGTATCTGCGCAAGCAGATGCCTGGTTGCTCTAAATCCTTATTGCATCCTGAAAGCAGTGAGTGTCAAGGCATGAAGAACTGATGCAGGAGATGAGGCCTCCAATCTCCAAAGTCCAGCTTCAAGTGACTAGGAAGAAAAACTTCCTGATATGTAGAAAAAGACATGTCAGATACTAAACCAGCACAATCAACTCACAGTGGTTTACATGCATTTATCTTCTTGAAGAAAAAAGATTGTATGACCTTCATAATGACATAAATGTATTAATTATTTGGCATGTATACATTATCTTGCATTTCATGGCCTTTCTAAATTAGGGGCACACACAGAATAGATATGGTTAGTCCAAATTTTACTCCAAATTTTTAATATTTCAGGATTAGGACTGCACATCTTTTTGGTACATCCCTCCTTCTTGCCCATATAAGAGGTGGAAGCAATGGCACTGTGTAAATGTGCACTAGCACTAGGAATAAAAGCAGAGAGGCTAGATGATGCTATGTGATATGCGCATAATGCCATTAGCAGCTAATTCATGAGCGAAGGGTAATTTAGGGAATCATATTGGTGCCATATATGCCAAGACCCCTTCACAAGGGCTTAACCTTAGAAACTCACTACTGATGAGGCATTCCCCAAAGAGAAGGCAAGATTGTGCTGGAATGGCTTTAGAGAAAAATGAAAAAAGAGAGATACTAACTGTTACAGTATTAATAGATACTAACTGTTACAGTATTAATTTTTATTGTTATTCAAACTGAAAGGTGTGCATTTCTAAATAATACTATAAATACTAGGAATTTTGTAAATAGATTTGACGGGAAAGAGAAAAGGAGGGATATGAAAAATTGCATGTGGACAAATAAACTTTTTAACCGAGACTGACTTTTCTTTCAGGAAAGATCCAAAGAATGTTCTACAGAAAGTCTTTCTGTCCTTTTTACCTGACAGTTAGAAAGGAAGATATTTCTGGTCCTGGCCTGTGTCCTTCTGACCGAGAAGATGAAATGTGCCAAGCACATTTAAGTTCAGATTTTTCAAAAGCAATTTTCAATGATCTTTTGATGCTGACCTCAGATAGACTAAAGGAGCCTGAATTTTGGCTAAAAGTGGTTGGTACTTATCGTGTGGTGGGTGTCTTTCCCATTTTGGTGGGACAACTCATATGTTATCAGAATAATTCTCAAAAATTCATCTTCTGTGCAGCTCACTGTACTTTTAATTACAAAGAGCATCAGGAAGAGGCCAACCAGAGCACAAGTATCTGATCAGCATTCATTCCTAATGCTGGAATCAGTACTGTATACACAGCCTGACAAGGCACTGTTGCCATCTAAATGACGAACATAAAGCCAATTTCTTTGCACAGGCCCCTTTGCAAATTGACAGCTATCCTCGCTGAGGGAGGGAGGGAACTGTGCATCCCTGCAGCTGTGCTGAAACTCATTCCTAGATCTCAAGAAATATAGTCCTTCTTATCACCCCAGTCTTTTCCTTAAGTTTACACTTTATTGACATGTCACACCAACTGTGTAAAAAGCCTGATGTCAGCTAAGCGATATTTAGTTACTCACCCCTCCTACCCCCACCTGCCAATCCTAAAGGATTTTGGATCTCTTGTTGTCTCTTCTTATCTACTTGCACTGCCACAAACCTGAAAATATTCAACCAAAGGCAGCAGTAATTCCAGGAATTCTCTCTCCAGAAGGTGTTTGGTTGTTTTGGGGTTTTGTTCTATTTGAAGTTAATTTCTCTAATTCTTGTTTTTTCAGGGAAGAGGATGTGGAGGATGGAAGGAAGATAACCCCCTCCCCCAGAGGAGGAGGGCATGGGCATGGTCATCCATGTCCTGGGAGTGCTATCCAGGAGTGAATTTCTGATGGAAACGTCACTGGTGCTTGCTGTGTGAGCGAGCTCCGCAGCTCTTCATTAGTCACACTTTCCCATTTAAAGCTCATTTTACATAGTTTGAGAGCCTGGGCTGTCAACCCAGAAATCTGCTGATTGAAGTCAGCAGGACAGACCTTCCAGGGTAACAAAGTGAAGCCATTGCTGAATACCACCTACCTGTATGTAGCTCTGTGAAGCCAGAGGTACTCAAATAATGAAGCTGAAATCAAAGGGCACCTTTCAGATAAAATGCTTCCCTGTGATGGAACTGGTGTTCTGTGCCAGAACATAAGTACCAGTTCAACATATGTTAGCACTTTAATGGATGAGAGGTGTTGATCTGAAGGTATGGCAATGAAGGAAAATGTAAAAAGAAAAAAAAAGTATCTCTATTTGTCTTTAATAAGAAGAATTCTAATTAAAAATAGGGGTCTAAGTATTAAAATATAGAATATGTATGTGTTTTAAAATATTTATTAAAATTTTCCTAGATTTTTACAGGATTTAGAACTACATTTGTTTTATGAAAACATTTTTCTTTAGATGCTTGTTTTTCCACTGTGTTCCTTACTTCCCTTTTTACGTGAGACAGACACTTCTCCCCTCTCTGACTCACATCCAAAAGTCAGCAAGATCTACAGAAACTGCCCAGATAATTTAGTCTTTTGCTGCCCATTATGTGCTGACCTAAACCACAAGTATAGTACCAAGTTGTCGCATGTAAAAGAAGATTCAAAATTCAAGTCCTGTACACCTGAAACCTTTCATTTTCTTGTATTGTTTTCCCATGTTTGCTATTCTATTAGTCCCATCTCACCTTGTATTTTTGTCCATACATTCTGCCTCCCCAAGTTCACACTACAGTGTGATTTCAACTCCCAGGCTGCCCTCCAGTTTAAATTCCCACTCAAATTTTCCACTGCACTGGATATTAAAGTGGTGTGTTTATAGTGGGGTTGTCTTTTATCTGCCATGCCTGTAGTGTGCATTGCAAGTGTCCATATGCTAATTTGTAGAGGTGCATGTCACTTGTTGCTCGGCAGCAGTTGATATCTGTACTTTAATTATTATTGCATGGAGATGGTTGCAAGATACCTGCAAATTTTTTCTATTATCAGTATTGTAAAATTGACTCCTGTGGACCAGTATCTTTTCATTTTACTGCTTTACACAAATGAAGTATGATTAGAATAGCAGAAATGTGTGATGAGAAACTACGTTGTTGATGAGCCAGAAATTATCCAGATTTCTTCTTTTTTTAACTAGCATTTTGGGTGAACAGACATTAACAGCTGCAAAAAGTGGTGACATAGCAGTTGCACAAATACTTACTTTCTCACTTCCCTTTAGAGATTTTTTTATTGAAAAATCACTACTCCTTTAGGAGCATTTTTCTATGAATGTCTGCTATTCAGGAGGGAGACTGAAGTGAAAACTCATTTTAAAATAACACCAAATAAACAATAACATGAAAATAGGGAGAAAATGGGGTAAATTGTATTAAGGGATTATTCATTTTTAAATATAATCTATTCCAGACTAAAGCATGAGCAATGCACAAAGAAAATTTTGCTTTGAAACACATTTTAATGGAGAAATCTCTGAAGTATTAATAACAATAAATGATATATGCAACAGAAAGAGAACATGGAGAGAACAGCCTGGTCATTTGCTGATAATTACTTTCCAAAGTCTAATTGATGGAGAGCAACATACACATTGATAAACCAGCCAGTGAAAAGGCACTGTCTGTTGTCCAAGGCCATTAAATGGGGCAAAGCCTGTGCAGGTCAATTGACTGAGGAGGAAGAGACTGGCTGTCGACTAAGAACACATCTTCATTCTCCTCATCCACTGGCACAAAAAAGCATCTTTGGGCTTGGTGATGAGGGCTCTACTACTACATCAGACAACAGGGATCTAAAAGGCACAAGAAAGTGTCCTCCCTCCCTCTCTTAGCACAAAGGCAATCAAATGCACTCTGGCTGATACCTCCTACCTTTGTTAAAATTTGGTGAAGAAAATGCATGAGTAATCAATTAAGACTGCCTCTTTTAATGATTTTTTAAAAAGTCATTCTTAAGGTGCTGGAATCAGAAGCCAAAGCGGCCAGAAAGAGATACTCTGAAGATGTGAAAATTTGCTTCAAAGAATTTGGGAGCCCTGTGCACACAGATATTTTGTTCTGATCTTTCACCAGTTTAACGGCATTGTGAGAGTGCAATCTTCTAGATAAAGTAATTTCCTTGGTTGCTGTGATATGTTTTCTTTGGTTTTCTGCATTTATTTTGGGTTTTGGGGTTTTTGTGTGATTACTGTTTTCTTTTTAAATAGTATTTACATGAGAATTAAGTAAGTACCTACTCTTACTAAACATTACTATTCTTGCAGTTGGCATGTTAAATCAACTTCTTAATAGTACAGGAAAATGTGTCAGGCACATGCGGGACCGAGCAGATGTCAGAAATATATGGTCTCAGGAAACACAGCTGGACTTACTAAATGTATGAGACGTTTTCTTTTGGCAGGTAGAAGACTTTGTGATTTGTGTTTTGTACCAATCTGAAAAATCAATGGGAAGTATTATGAAAATTGGACAGCTCCCTATAGAAGGATACAGGCTCAGGCTAAGAGAGTTGGGTTCCAGTATTTTGCCTTGTCTTGCTTTGCTGTGTTTGCTGCTGGATTTCTACTCTCTGTATTAGGGAACTCCACCCTCGGCCAAAAACCAGAAATAAATGCCAGGAGTGAATTTGGGGCTCGATGCCTAGGAAGGATGACTTTGCCAACCTTGAGTGACTGGTGCTACATGATCCCTAGAAGATTTTGGGGTGCTTGAGCATCAGGGGAGGACAGAGACTCGTGTTGTGACCGCCCTTCAGTTTCGATTTAAAGTTGTAATTTCAGAAATAAGATCAAAACCACGAAACGAGTCAGGAACCAGTTTACTGTTGTTGCTTGCTACGGTGAGGCAGGAGTGCATGGGAGGAGGATGTGGAGAGCAGCACCAAGGCAAGTCAGGTGTGCCACATTCAGCAGCACGGGCATGGTAAGCCCAAAACAGCGATGGCTGTGCCAGCTCCCCTGACCGCAGCACCCATCCACTGCAGCTGATGCTGCAGCCCCCAAAACAGTGAAAAGTGGTATAGGAGCTTGCACCTGCGAGTGACTCCGGCTTGGTGGAAACTTCTAGGGGAACAAATAGGTGCCTAAGGTTCTCACGGCTGTACAAGGGGGCTCATGCCAGTAATGGACGCAGCCATCAGCTGTGCTTCTGGAAATCATCATCCCCACTATCTCTTGACGTGCTTTATTACCCAGAGGAATTGGCCCATCTCCAGGAGACCGCGCAGCCCGCCCTGCGGGGTCCTGGGGGCAGACGGCGGAGGGGGGGGCCGTGGCTCACCTGAGGCGGCGGCGGTGGCCACGCCTCTCCCTGCTGTGTCTTTAAAGCCCTCCTCCTCCTCTTCCTCCTCCTCCTCTCCATCCCTCCATCCCTGCCTCGCCGCTGCCGCTCGTAGCTGCCGGGCTCTGCCTCGCCCGCCTTCTCTCCCCACCCTCCCTATCCCTACCACCAGCCATGGCCGACATGAAGACCGGCATCTTCGCCAAAAACGTCCAGAAACGCCTCAACCGCGCCCAGGAGAAGGTGCGCTGCGGGGCGGGGGAGCCGCCGGGAAGGGGCGGAGGGGGAAGAAGGGTGCGGCGGCGGTGGCCGGGGTCCGCCACAGGACGCGGCTCCGCTCGCCCCCAGCGCCGCCGCTGCGGCTTCCCCTCTCCTCGCCCTGGAGGGCACCGGGCGGGAGCCGAGACCGCTGGCCTCGTTACATAAGTGACCCATTTCACCGCGCCGCCCTGCCGCCCGCCCGACGCGGCTCTGCGGGCGCTGCTGGAGCACCTGCGGCAGGCCCGGGCCCCGCCGCTCCTCGACCCTCGCTGAGGCGGCGCGGGGCTGCCCGCGGGGGCGGCTCCGCTCCGCACCCGGGCTGGTCCGCACAGGGAACGCGGGCTCGGCTCTCCTTGCCTCACCGCCCGCCGCCAGCCCTCCTAAGAGGATTGCCTTTCCTTTAATATCCTCGCCGGCTCATCCCCGGCTGCGGCGATCGGCGCTGCTGCAGCCGCGGCGTGACAGGGACAGGAGCTCGCGGGGGCCGGGTGCTGCCTCGGCCCGCCCCTCAGCGGCTGCTGCGGCTTCGGGGAGCTGCTGCCCAAAGTGTCGTGAGCGATGTGAGGATGATCCAAATGTTCTGCAGCTGATGATAGCGTGTGCAGCTGCTTAGGAAAGTCAGGACCGCTTCTAGCGTTGTTGTAGCCTGGAAATGAGCAGAGGGCGAAGTCGCGGAGAATTTGCAGGAGTTCCTGATCAAAGACCAGGGCCACTGTTTTGTTCATCTTCCTTAGTGAAAGCTGATAGGTGTAAATGTTCTCCTGTGTAGCTGTTGGGTGTCTCAAAATAGGATCGTAGGTACAGATACCAGGCCCAGCAGAAGAGCATTTGTGTATGACTGTATGTAGTAGCCGTGTCTGCTGTTAGTGCAGTTTGCAGTAAAGCTGTTGCCAACATGAATTTTGCAGACATAGTTGTCACTAAGCGTTGCAAGTCATCTCTTTTGAGGGTTAATAAAGCCCCTCCAGCGTATATCCTGTGTTGTTATGCAGCTTAGGTAATAGGGCTCTGGCGAATTAAGAAAGATTTTTTTATGAGCATATTTCTTATACTTCACTGCATATAAATCCTCACTTTCTTTTTGGGCACACATTGAATTCTGTGGAGCTCCAGTGGCAGAAAGAAAATGCAACAATTAATATGTAGAAAAGTCTTATACATAATTGTGTTATTATTTAAGGATGTACTAGCTGAGGCTGTCACAGACTAGTAATTAATTTTCTCTTTCAAATACTCCTGTCTAGCTCACCAGGTTATAAACTACTAGACTTTTCAACACTGAAGTCATGATGCATTTCCGTTCTTGCAGGTTTGGACTGCAGCTGTTTTCAGATAAAACACATAAATCCTCTTTAATACTTCAAATAGATCTGATGACACTATGGTGTGAGTTGACTTGAGTTCATAGTTGGAGTAGAAGCCTAAAAATACTGTTTGTTTCCTTGTGTCTTTGTCAGTGTGGTTATGATTAACCATCTGGAAAAGCACTGGTGCGAGTTGTAATCACATCATGTACTGCCTCAAGCTGTGTCTGTTTCAGTGTGGGGCTCCTGCTCGCAGAAATATGTGGGCATACCAGAGGGAGCACCTTACTGTGAATACTGAGATAACCTGTACCTCTCAAAGACTGCTCATGCACCAGCCCCAGGACAGGACCCATGGGTGCAAACTGAAGATGCTGTTGGGCTCTGACAGATGGTCTGCTCTACCTCCACTGTGGTGATCAGCTGTGCTGTCAAGGGGGAAATTCATCTGGTTTGATTTTCATGTATTGCAGTCAGGCATCTGGCAATTTTGTCTTCCTTATAGTATCTGTGGTGGTAATTTCTTATGTCAGTGGTCTAAAAGTTGCATAAAAGTTACAGGTTTGTTTACTAGACGTTAGTGGCCTTACACAGAGTAGGTCATAGTACCAGTGGTCTGACACAGAGAAGGTTGCAATACCATGTAGCTCTGTATCCTTGCCTCCTCCTTTCTGGCACATGTGTTGTTATTGCACAAGCTGTGCATGTGTACTCTTTCATGTCTACATTTCTGGTTAGCTTTGAGTTCATTTATGTCTATACAGCATAAAATCCTTCATTATTTTGGCTGAAACTTTATTAAAAAAATTAAATCCCTAAATGGGAATTGAGTTTTGCTTTTTTGGATACTTGAGAGCAAGTAAATTTTGTCTAGGAGTTGGAAATGTATGATTTGTCTGATTTGTTGGTGCGAATAGGATGGCATTGTAACAGGTGTGTAATATCACAGTGGCTTAAAGAGATTTTAAATACATTGAGTTGCTTTTATCTTGGTGCTTATATTGGGTTTGTGCACCTTCAGTTTACTGAATGTGTTCTTAGGGATCAATGTTTTCACAAAGCATTTTTGCATCGCTTTCTATTATTTATTGATGCAGCATGTATTAAAAACCTGGAGTGATTCTAAAGCATGGACTTTAATTTTGGATTTCAGTAAAGCTTTTGATACTGTCTTTCACAGGATCCTGCTGGATAAAATGTCCAGCCCACAGCTGGATAAACATATCACACAGTGGGTGAGCAACTGCTCACAGGTGGGTATCAAAGGGTTACAGTCAAGGGGGTGACAGACTAGTGAGCTGTCACTAGTGGGATTTCTCACAGCTTCATCTTCAGCCTAATGCTCTTCAACATCTTCACAAATTTCTTGCAGGACAGTAAGGGAGACTAAGCAACTTTGCAGATGATAGA
This sequence comes from Sialia sialis, assembly GCA_009812075.1. Classification (NCBI taxonomy): domain Eukaryota; kingdom Metazoa; phylum Chordata; class Aves; order Passeriformes; family Turdidae; genus Sialia; species Sialia sialis. Next base: position 97,648,853 of record VRYO01001463.1, on the reverse strand, counting down.
AAATGGGGAGGAGCTATTGACTCCCTTGGAGGCAGAGAGGCCTTGAAGAGAGAACTTGAATTCAGGGAGCTTCAGAACTTGAAGTCAGGGGCTGAGCGATCACCAACCATGTGAAGTTCAGCAAGAGAAAGTGCCAGATTCTGTACCTAGAATGGTCAGCCCTGGTTGTGTGGACAGATTGGGGAACAAGAAGCAGAAAAGCAGCCTCAAGGAAAGGGACCTGAAGGTCCTAGTTGACAAAAAGTTGAATCTGAGTCAGCAGCACCCTAGCAGCCAGGAGGGCCAACCCTGTCCTGCAGTACATCAGGCACAGCATCACCAGCTGGGCAAGGAAGGGGATTATCCTGCTCTGCCCTGCACTGGGGCCACCTCACCTCAAATGCTGGGGGCAGTTTTGGGTGCCACAATATAAGAAAGATTAAGCTGTTAGAGAGCACCCTCAAACAGAGTTAACAAAGGTCATGAAGGGCCTTGAGGGGAATCTTCAAGTATGAGGAGTGGCTGAGGTCACTTGGTTCAGCCTGGAGAGGAGGAGACTGAGGGGAGATCTTATAGCAGTGTACAACTTATTCATGAGGGGGAGAAGGGCAGACATTGATATTTTTCTCTTGTGGTAACCAGTGACAGAACTTGAGAAAATGGCCTGAAGTTGTGTCAGTGGGAGGTGTAGGTTGCATATTAGAAAAACACTTCCCAGGGTGTGATTGGGAACTGGAGCAGCTCCCCAGGAAAGTGGTCACAGCACCAAGCCTGACAGTTCAAGCAGTGTTTGGACAATGTTCTCAGGCCAATGGTGTGACTCTTGGGGATGGTCTAGTGCAGGGGTGAGAGTTGGACTCTATGACCCTTGTGGGTCCCTTCCAACTTGTTTATTCTGTGATTATCTGATTTATGGAAACTATTTTTCTAATAGTTCCATCATCTTCACTTCCTTGTCTGGGAGAAATTTTAGTTGTGCAGTCTAGGTAGTATGTGTGTCTAGTCACTATATGGAAAAAACTAAATAACTGGATAATCTCATAATGGGCAGATACACTAGAAGTGTTAATCTGAGAGTTGTATGGAAATAATAATTGGCCACTCCATTTTTCACACCATCTAGGTGATGGCGCTTTATGTGATAGCCTATATGCCCTGGCACACTGAGTCAATGAGTGTGCATTGTACTAAAATCCTCTGGTCATGGCATTTCTTCAATTACTTTTGCCCCAAAATGCAGGAAGTGTGGACATGCTGATCTTGGAGGATCTGTTTAAAATCTCCCAAAAGTCAGCTGAAGAAACTGGATTTAAGTTTTAAAAGGACCAGATCAATTTAGGAGACTGCATCTCAGCCATAAAAATTAATGAAATGCCTGTGTGTTTAAAATGAAAACAGAAAAGATGTTTTGGTAACCAAGGCTGACTGAGTCAATTCTAAGGACAAGGGTACTTGAATGAAAAGACTGAATTTGTATCCTCAGGTTTCTCTGGAAAATTCCATCTAAGCTGGTAAGCCAATGTATAACACTAGTTATCTCCTTGTCCTCTCTTCTACAACCCAGCAACTCTAATTGAATAGAACAGAACAGCTGGAAGAGATGTACAGTGACCATGTATTCCCACTGCCTGACCATTTCAGGGTTGACTAAAGTTAAAGCATGGCTTTAGGAGCACTGTCCAAATGCCTCAGCACTGGCACAAGCTGGGCATGGTCAGGGGAGGCAACAACCACCTCTCCAGGAAGCCTGTTCCAGGTTTTAGCCCCTCTCTGGGCCATGAAGTGTCATGTTAAGTCTGAACATCCCGATGAGTGCCCTGATTGGAGCCATTCCCCATGTGTCCTGGCACTGGGAGAGGAAGAAGAGCTCAGCACCTCCCTCTCCATTTCCCTCCCCAGGAAGCTGTAGGGAGCAGTGAGGTCACCCTTCAGCCTCCTCCTCTCCAAACCAGACAGGCCAGTGCCCTCAGCTGCTCCCCAGAGCACATTCCTGCCAGCCTCTCCCCTGCTTTGGTGCCCTTCTCAGGACATGTTCAAGTACCTTCACATCCTTTTTTAATGGTGGGGCCCAGCACTGCACACAGTACTCAAGGTGAGGCTGCAGCAGTGCTGAATTCAGCAGGATAATCCCCTCTCTTGGCTGGCTGGTGATGCTGAGTTTGATGCACCCCAGGATGAGGTTTGTTCTCCTGACTGCCAGGGCACACACACTGCTGATCCCAGTGAGCTTCCTGCCAACCAGCACTCCAAACCTCTTTCTGCAGGGCTGCTCTCCAGCCACTCCTCCTCCAGTTCAGACTTATGCCTGGAATTTCTCCATCCCAGGTGCAGAATCCAGCATTTGGTTGGTTTTGTTTTGTTTCATGCCGTTGGTGACTGTTCAATACTCCCATCAATCGAGATCTCTCTGCCAGGCAAAGCCTCCTGTCCCATGGGAGAGTCAGCAGCACTTCCCAGTTTGGTATCATCACCAAACTGTCTGAGCATTCAACTGCAGCCTCCAGCTCACTGATAAGAGATGGAATGGAGCTGCCTCTAGAACTGAGCCCTGAGGAACACCACTGGTAATTGGTCACCAGCCAGATGTCCTGTTTGTTGCAGCAGTTGGAGCCCTGCTCTTCAACCAGTTTTTCACCCAGTGCACTGCTTACCTGCTCTTCTCACTGTTGGAAAACTTGTCTTGAAGGAGGCTTTGAGGGACAGTATCAAAAGGCTTTCTAAACCACAGAAGAAACTAAATCCACTGTCTTCACTTCATCCAGGCAGATGACCTTATTGTAGAAACTTATTGAATTAAACAAGACCTTCTCTTTGTGACCCCATATTGACTGTGTCTGGTGATTGCATTGTTTTTCAAATGTCTTTTAATAGAATCCAGTGTGATTTTCTCCATAATTTTTTCCATGTACTGATGTTATACTAACGGGTCTGTAGTTTTCTTTGTGTTCTCTCTTGCCTTTCTGGAAACTGGTGTAAGCTGGGCTGACTTTTAGTATGTGGGGCCTCCTAAGACCTTTTGTGTAGATGATTGAGTGGTCATGTTGTAGTGTCCGCTACAGCTTCCCACAGTACTCTAGGGTGAACCCCATCAGGCCCAATGGACTTACAGTAATTTCACAATTATAAGCCACACCTTTTTCATTGACGAATCGATCAGGTGGGCTTATCTATGGACAAATCCCAGCGAAATGCCAACCCAGAAGTGAGAGCCGGCTGGGGAGGGTGCCTGGGGCTGCCTTTAAAGGCTTTGCTGGTCTGTGAAAACTGTTGCGACTTGAGCACCTGACACCAAACCCAGCTGGCAGCGATTCTGTTACTAATTTGTTACTTTGTTACACATGGATCCTCGCTCTAAAAAGAAAAGTTCAGCTTATATATGGACAAATCCCGTGGTCTACCAGAAGATGCGGCTTATAATCAGGTGTGGCTTATAATTGTGAAATTATTGTACTAATATTCTGCTGATAATAATTGGTTCCTATCAATTTCCATGTCCATAAATGGAAAGTTGGTGTTCCTGCAGTCATTGTCCTCTGAGACCTGGACATTAGTTCCATCACAGAGAGGGGACAGCTCTTATGGGTGGCCTTCCTCCAAAGAATGCTGGGTGGAGGGATGATGGTTGGCCTGTGACAGGCAAGGCTGTGCATGGAGGACCCTGTCACCACCCTGCAGTGCAACAGTGACTTAGAGGGCAGGATAAAAGGGAACACACTCCCATGTCCCACTGTCAAAGCTGGCCTGGAGCCAGCCCACAGCCATCCAAAAGGAAGTCCTCGAGAGGACAGTGGAATTACTTGGAGGAGGCAGCTAGGGGAGGAAAACTGGAGGCAAGGCCTTCTGCCAGTGGCACTCAGCCTTTGGGAACAGATGCAAGCTCTTCAGAGGAGAGTTACCAAGCCCTGTAGGTGCCTGAGGCTGTCTGGACTTTTCAGCTGGATAGCACTAGTAAGTTCAAGGGAACACTACCTTGAGGGGCATTGCACAGCTTTGTCCTCGGCCCCTTGTGGAGCCAAGAGCAGCTGATGTAAGAAGTGGGATGCAGAGAGATTGTCAGGGGTCCTAGGGCTTTTTAACAACTGTGGTGCCCTGTCAGGACTCTTGACCCTCAGACTGATCAGGCTGAGGACACTTAACCACTCTTGGAAGTCTCTGAGATGATCCCTCTCCAAGTGGAGGGATAATAGGGCTTAGGCATATCCTGGAAGGCATGACCAGACTGTGGGAGGAGGAGTGAGGCCTTGCTCAAATGCTTGGGGAATAGCTGATTACCAGGAGGGAATTTTCTTTTTGGTCAGATTGGCACTGGTTCATGAGGGGAACAGGGAGTGATGGGGTTGCCTTCCTCTGCAGCACTGAGCATAACCACTGCTCAGGGCTCCTTCGGTCCCTTTTGGCTCACTTGCTGCCTGCAGCTCATGCCCCGTGAAGTTGGCCTGTCCTGCCCTGTTGCTGTGAGCAGGAAGCTTTCCAGACTCCCAGGGTGGGCTCCAAGGGTGGCCTGGAGGGTTGCTCCTTGTCCTTCTGTAGCACTGGGCACAGCCCCCTGCCAGGGCCCCTCTGGCTTCATTCCTGCCTGCTGCCCTCACACCTCCAAGGCACCATTTGTGCCCTGGTTCTCTGGCTCTCTTGCCCATTGCGAGCTTGGATTGGGGCTGAGCTCTGTTCTTCCTTTGGCTCCATTTTCCCAGGGATTCTTGCTTGTTCAAAACAGCATGTGCTTGGAAGAGTTCAAGGCTTGCTTCCCTATCCAGAGATGACACTTTTCAGTCTTCCTGCCTGCAACACAAGCACAGGTCAGGCATGAGAGTGCTTTTCATGCATCCCTGCCCTGGCTGGGAAGCACAGTAATGAAGCAAATTTTGGAAGGTAAGATTGTGCCCATCATTGATATGTGTACTTTCCATACTTGGGAAAATACCTCATGGTAGCACACACATTTTCTTCAGCCCTATGTGCCTGCTGTTGCTTTCTGTAGCTCTGTCATTTGCCTTTTACAGACTACAGAGGATGAATTTTTAAGTAAGAAATGCATCAGCCTGCTCCTGGCTACACATGCATGTTGTATTAGTGCTTGTGAGCATCAGCTCCGAAACAGAAAAATAAAACTTGAAATAATATCCTGCTTCCAGGTATAACCTGTGTGTTATATATGTCCTCAGATGTGTTATTTGGAGTGCAAAACCCCCTGATGTGTCAGACAAATAACAGTCGCACCATCATTTAACTCAAGGTGAGTGCAGGGAATAGAATAGGACAGAGCAGTTATACCAGAGTTACACTTTTAACTCAGAGCTCTGCATGACAGGGTTTGCCTCAGGGCTCCACCCTGGAGAGCAGCTCTCTGCAGTGAAGGTCCCAGGCACACCCAGGACACAGAGGCAGAGATGGGCACACCCACAGCAAGGGGTCAGGCAGAGACTGAAGGTCCCAGGCTGAGCTGGGACATGTCCCCATGACGCTTGGTAGGAGGTGGTGGTGCTGGGAGTCCCACGGGAGGCCAGTCCCAGCCACTGAGCCCTGTGAGCACCCCCAGCACGCTGTCAGGACTGCACTTCAGTGCTCCTGTGCTCTTCCTCAGGCATTGGTGGCTGGACACTTTGGAGACAGAGTATTGGGCCAGATGGACCTTCCCTCTGAGGGAGTGCTGCTGTCCTCAGGCTCTTGTGTTAGCCTGTTTTTGCATGGGAAAATACTCAGGCAATTCTAAAAATGAATACAAAGAGAGGAAAAACAGTCCACCAGAAGATTAACAAGTATTGCTCAACTCTTGAGATGTTTGTAACCATTTAGATGAGCAGCATATCCTGCACTAGACTGAAGGCTTGATCTTTAAGCCTGGCTAGTGTCATTGATGTGGCATTTTGCCATTCTGTGAAAACCTATCTCAGTTGGACACTGATGAGTTTTAGAAAACCACATGATAGTTGCTTTTTGGAAATCTGTGCAGTTGGCCCCTTTATCTTGAGATGATCCACAGCCTTGACCCCCCCTCAGAAGATACACACCTCCTTCCCACAAAGGGACAGAGCCAGTGGCTAGGCTGGGAGATGGTTATGGGTATTCACAGTGCCTTTTGCTAGAGCAGGGCTGGGAAGAAATGTCTTCAGAGATTTCCTCAGTGTGTAACGGTATAGAAAGGTAGGGGAAGATATATTTGAGTAGAATAAAATCATTCCGTTTAAACAGACCTACAGTGATCATCCAGTCCCACTGCTTGACCTCTTCAGGGCTGTCCGGAAGTAAAAGCATGGCTTTAAGGCAGTGTCCAAATGCCTTTTCAATACTGACAGGGATTCATTGACCATATCTCCAAGAGGTCTGTTCGAGGGTTTGATACCCTCTCATAATAAACGTAGGTGGTGTTGTCACAACATTTCTAAAACTTGGTTTCAGTAAGGTTTGTTCCTGGGCATTTCTTGTGTAGCTTCTGAAAATCAAGCTAATATGTTTTTTGATGTTTAACTTCTAAGTCAGTAATTTCATCTGAAACTTAAAGCAGTACATACTCCAGGTTATGGGAACTTTGGAGGCGTAGCAAGGGTTTAAAATGTAAAGGATGAAATTCTATGAAGTAAACTTCCATCTGGATGGGAATTTTGTGGTTCTGTAACTAATAATGTCTGCTCTGAGGCAGGAGACAAGTACGTACTTGTGGAAGAAGTGGAAGAATATACTTGTGAAAGGCATGTTATATCTATTATAGTGGTGCTGACCGGCTTGCAGTGTGCTGACAGGGTTCTTGCAGCCATGGGTTTGTAACAGCAAAATACTGTATAATGGTTTTAAATGTTGGCCCCACAGATATTATAAAATGAATTGTACTGAAGTCATTACAGTATTATGACAGGCCTCAACATTTGAGGCCCAGCTGGCACAATAATGAGGCGGCTCCACCTGTAAAGGGCTAATTCTTAATCTCTGAGTTTATAAAAAAAAACAATAACAAGTCAATAATTTATCATGTGAATAGTATGGTCTAAACTATGTAGATGATCTTTTTCTGTCTTTAGGTTCAAGTGTAATGAAAACTTGAATTTCCTTTTTTAAAAGTTCTTTTTAAAATATAAATTATAGAAAAAATGGAGTGCAAGTGGTTATCTGGACCATCCTACTAAACAAAAGTGGAATCAACAGTATTTAAAATTATTCCTCAGGAACTATTTTCTTGCCAGCCTTTTAAAGTTTGTAATGGTGGTGATTTTGCAGGTTCCCTAAATTGATCTGTCCTTTGCTTAGGCACCTCCAGTCAGAAAGTTCTCTTCTGGTAAAATGTAAATGCCTTTTTTTGGAGTTCAATTTTTTTATTACCTGTTCTAGCTTTCCTTGTTGTAAAGGAATGTGTTATTTCTTCTTGCCTCAAAATTTAGAAGTAGTTTTTATATTTTGTCACCATTCCCTCTGATCTAACTGGAGTTATCACATTGACTCTCTCAATCAGGTGAAACAGTAGCTCTTGATAAAATATTGATTGCTTTCAATTATTGTAGTTTCTAATGTACAGGTTAAAAAGTAGGCGTAGATTTTGGTTTTCTAGGTGCGAAGCATGGAAGAAAGAGGAGAGGAAAACCCCCAGCGTTCCTTCCTGTTAGGTTCTCATATCATATTTTCTCTGCTTTGTAAGAAAGGTACAGTAATTTCACAATTATAAGCCGCACCTGATTATAAGCCGCACCTTCCCCCCCCCCCCCCAAGCTAGGATCCATGTGTAACAAAATAACAAATTAGTAACAGACACAAATTGCACAAATTGGTGTCAGGTGCTCAAGTTGCAACAGTTTTCATAGACCAGGGAAGCCTTTAAAGGCAGCCCCAGGCATCCTCCCGGCCAGCTCTCACTTCTGGGTTGGCATTTCACTGGGATTTGTCCATAGATAAACCGCACTACTGGGGTAGGCTGGATTCGTCAATGAAAAAGGTGCGGCTTATAATTGTGAAATTACTGTAATCTGTTTCTCCTTTCCCAGTTTTTGCCATATAGGCAGTGTTAATCATGATCCTGTAAGTTGTTACATACTACACTCTTTTTCATTGTCACCTTGTTTCCACAAGACAAGGAAGTTTTAAGGGGATCCATAGGATCCATAGCTCTGTATTCACTGGCCAAAGCATTATTAGTATCAAGGTGGCCTCATCCCCTGTTCTTGCTTGACAATTTCATCTTTTCTCTCTTATTCTTTCCCATTTTCTTTTTAGTTCTTTAGAATGTGTCCCTTCCTTTATTGTTCTCTCTACACTTCATTTAAACCCTCTTAAAAATAAAGTAACATTTTTTAACATCAGCAAGTACAGTAATTTCACGAATATAAGCCGCACCTTTTTGATTGAAGAATCCAGCCTACCCCAGTGGTGCGGCTTATCTATGGACAAATCCCAACGAAATGCCAACCCGGAAGTGAGAGCTAGCCAAGCAGAGTGGCAAGTGGGAGCTGCCGGGAGCATGGGGCTGCCCGGAACGGGGGCTGCAAGTGTGCGGGCTGGCCCCTGTGCCGCCAGGAGGCACTGGGACTGTGGGACGGCCGGGAACGGGGGCTGCGCAAGGGTGGGCCGGCCCCTGCCGCTGGGAAGCCGGGCTGTGTGGGGCCGGGCCGGAGCGCCCCGCCCCCTCTGCCATGTGGAGTTTAAAAAAAAAAAAAAAAAAGGAAAAAAAAAAGCATGGCTTATATTCGGGTGCGGCTTATATATGGACAAATCCCGTGGTCTTCCCAGCTACCCGGAAGTGCGGCTTATATTCACGTGTGGTTTATAATCGTGAAACTACTGTAAGTTGGGTTTGGGTCTGGATTGCCTTCTTCACTACATCTTGCTCCTTTAGCAGATCATCAATTTGGCATTGTTATAACATCTAAGACAATGTTTCTGACAAGGACTGCCCTGTGGTAGCTGGCTGTGGTCTGCAGACACTCCACAGGGCATGCCACCTTCCTGTTGTGGCACTATTAAGTGTGACTTTATGGGCATGTAGAGGAGGAATGTTGAGGTGGCGATAAACTTTGTATCTGGAAATTGCTTTAATTAATGGTCTGGATTGATCTCCAGTGCCTGTCTCTTCAGATGTGTGCTGGACCCTGGTTGTTGTAGATGGCGAGGGTGAGAGAGCAGTAGATGAGGGCAGGAAAGGAGAATACAAGTTGCTTTTCACCACAGTGGCCCAAGTTTTATGCACTGGCTAGGAGGAAGTGAAAAAAACTCTCCAGCATCTGTCACAGCAGGATATTTCAGTGGAGATAAATGGCAGAGAAAAGCAGGCTGGGTGTAAGGTGGAGCTGACATGGAGGGGAGAGCAGCATGCCTGTGCTCACCTTTCGTGCCACACATCTGTCCAGGCTGTGGGGAGCTTCTCTTACTGGCTTGGCAAGCAGTGTGGAATGATGGAGAATAGACTGACCTTGAGAGAAAACAAAAATAAAGGGTGAAAAATGCCCTTTAACACATTTTTTGCAGTTGCTTACATGAATAGCGGCTTAGCTCCCCGAACCTTCTGAAGATGGCAGGGGATTTTCCACTTGCCTAAAATATTCACCACGGGATTCACCCCCCCACTAAAACCCTGATCAGGCTGCAGTCCCTGCCTGCTGTGCCAGTACTCTCATTCACTCAGGGACTGCAGTGTGCAGGGAGAAGGAGTAGAAGAAGATGGCTCTGCTGCTTCAGTAGAGGGGGCATTTTCTCTAGGGAGCAGTTGTTTGGTTTAGTTCATTGGGCTCTGCTGGAAACTCAGCTGCTTGGAGCCTCCAATCCAGAGTATTTCAAGTGCTAGGTCACTCTTCCCTAAATGTTCTGTGCCATCAACATCAGTGCTGTGCAACACTGAATCTCTGATGTTCTCGAGCAAAAAATCATTCATTACAGACTTATTGAGTAGCTAGTTAGTCAGTAGTTGTCAGAATGATAAACCAGTTACCAACTTGGGAAAGCGATTGTGTCATGTTTGGTCACATTGAGTCTCTGCTAATTGGAGTTTATTAATCTGTTTAAGAGGGCATGGCAAAACTTAGGCTGCCGTAAAGACACATGAAAAACATTTCTGCTTCTGCTATGAGAAAGCTAAGCAGGAAATAACCTGTTCTTCTTCCTGGCTCTGCCTTTCTTTCTAATTATTCTTCATTATCTGTAGGATATTAGCATCTGTGAGATTATGCATAATTGGGGATAAAACCAATTACAAGTGAATAATGATGTGGACAAGCACCTAGTTGTCAAATTCTGTATGGAAAATTTCTCTGAATGTTGGTAGGGCAGTGGGAAGGCTCTGAGGCCTTCCAGTGCTCAGGGTCACAAAAAAATTGGGGACTATACCACACTTCAGGGCTCTGGGCTCAGGTTCCCAATGCCCTGCTACTACTACTGATTGTTGTGCCTTCTTTTTCTTACCACTTCTTTCCTGACAAAAAGCTCCTGCTTGCCCCCAGATAAGATCTTCTGCTTTGTTCTCCCTGTCTCTGTAGCAGATTAATTCCTTTGATGCTCCCTTGAAGTCTCAGCTTTCTCACTTTCTAACCCCACTTCTTCGTACCCACAATACTGCCAAATCTCTGGTTTGTGGTGATACAGAGGCCAGTGCTACAGTCTATAAACTGCAGTCTATCCTCTTTATCTGTGCTATGAGAAAGGAGAATATGTACACGAGCCTGCACATGCTTGACAGACACTGACTATCCTGCTTTTCCCCAGATAAATCAAAAAACATGCTAGGAGTAGGTTGATGTTTTATTTTTAAAGAAGTAGAGGTTTGAGAAAATAAAAGTTTCTAAAGAATATAGATAATAATCTGAATTTCCTTTCTAGATTGTGATCCTTTGTAAGCATTTAGTTGTGTCTTTACAGAAGTGTAGGGGGTTAGCAGTATGTAGCAGAGGTAGGTAGTGGTCTGTAATGACATGACAACAGTTATTTATACTGATGATTCATGCTTTATGTCTCACCAAAGCCCAGTTAAGTGACCCACATGTACAAGGATTAATACATATTTAGCATAAAGTAAATGGAGATGAAACACTGGATACAGAGAAGAAGCTTGATTAAATACAGACAGTCCATTTTCTGTGGAGAATAATCAGTCTTTGAGATCTGAAAAATGAAACTGATTTTTCACATCAAATGCATTTATTAATTTTTTAGATCCAGGAAGTTGTTTAAAGACTTATTTGCATGTAGGACATGCAGAGGAATAAATTAAAATATTACATTTCTTTGAAACCTTTTAAGCACAAATCTGTGCGTGGATGCTGTTGCTTATATTTAAATTAGGCTTCCTGTTGTTCAGCTTGCTATTGTAACCTCAATCCTTGCTCGTTTATGTGGGTGTTATCTTTTCACACTGGTATAGTCTCTCTGCAGTTTGAATGAACTTTTTAAGTACAGAAGAGTCACTGCTGAAATGGATCTGCTGAGAGCATCAAATATTTTTTCAAAATAATGTTGCCAGTAATTTTAACTATAAGAAAAATGTTAGTTCTGTAAAAATCTTGAGGAATGGTTATCAGGGTAATCAGAGAGGAAAGAATTTGACCGCCTCATGCTTTTCAGATCTCTACTAACCAAATTCTTATCACAGGGAGGACAGAAGCTGTGGATGAAAGGCAGAACACAGAAAAAGCAGAAGCAAAAGAAAAGTTCATCATTGTACTGAGGCCCAAAGAGAGACGAGGCCCAGTCTAGAGGCAGATTGGCCTGTGGCAGGCTTAAGACAGGTGTTCCCATGGTTTATCTTGTTCAGGAGAGAAACTCATTGAGAGAAAAGTGCCAGTAGTAACTGAAGGCAGGCAAAGGACTGTTGGCTGCTGCTACCACAGCATGCTCTCTGCAGGACAAATCCAGGAAATGGTAAAGGAGTGGATTCATACTATGTAAAGCAGCGAGGGGAACACAAGCACAACAGAATAAGGTTAATATCCATGGTTTGCTGAAGGCCAAAAATAAGCTGTGCTTTTGGAGATGCAGTGTGAATTTTAAGTACAGGATTTGGATTTAAAGAAATGTGGAAATCTAATAGTGCAAGGAAATCTCTTTGATTTAAAAAAAATAGCACAGACCTCCTCTATTCTTCAATGGCTTCTGGATTAATTAGTAAAGAAATTAATATACTCCTTATGATGTGATAGTCTTGCAAATTGCCAAAATGAGATTTTATTGATAGTGCATCTCTAAACATTGTGCTGTTTTATTCTCACCTAAATGTGCAGGCAGAGTTAGTATCAGCAAAGTTGTATCTTCATGTTTGTTAAACTTCCCTTTCCCTTCCATATCTCTCTCCCTCTTCTTCTGTCATCCTTTCCTTACTGCTTGCTCTTTCCCTTTCTCTCTTGTACATCTCATCAAACAAGTTGTTGCAGACATAACCATCAAAGCCATTTAGAAAATTATTTGACTTCTGTTGCTTGATAGGTGAGCCTAGTTGCACATTTTAAATTGTTTAAAAATCAGTACCGAGCCTCCAAATGTTGAAAGAATATTGAATATTCATTTTGTTTTATTTGTCCCCTGTTGTGCATGAGAGGAGGGACAGATGGTGCTGCTTGAACAGGGCTCTATTCCCTCAGGGTCTGCAGGACTGACCAACGTCCTCCCTGTGTGGGACAAAGCTGGGAAAAAAGTGACAGCACCTCACATAGGCAGTGATGAGTATCTGGAGGAAAAACTGTAAGACAGGGAAAGTGAAATGGAGAGCCAAGTTGCTGTGTAATTAAAACAGTAATTAGACAGGCACTGTGAGAACTGCAAATGTGCAAGCTGAAGGAGCCTGTGATGGGCTACATTCATAAGCTTTTTTTTAATTGGGAGCTCCAATTGAGTTCACAGAAACTTCACCCAAGATGTAGCCTTAAGGTTAAGCCCAGCCGTGCTGTCACTCCAGATTCAGTAAAGTCAAGGTGCTATTTGAATCCCAGGGCTTTTGAACTTACTCCTGCTCTCCATTCTTGTACTAAAAAAAAAACAAACCCTCATATGAGATTTGTGCTTCCGGGGTCTAAAAAGCATATTTCAGACAAGACAAACCTCACTGATATTTTGCAGAGCTGAACAGGGCATTATTCTTAACACAACCCTGGCATCATGTTTTCCTGTAGTATCAATCCAAGAACACAGTTATTGTAAGCACAGTGCCAGCATTTTTTATGCAATGTTTCGTATTAAGGTAAAAATAAACAGTAATTCAGAAGTTGGCTGAGAATCTATGTTGTTTTGACAGTCAAGCTGAGAAGCAAATCAGGAAAAAATTCAGGCAGCCTTTAGATGGCAAATACACATGTGCTATTTGAATGGCATCTTAACTCCTAAACAAGTTACTCCTCCAAAAGTCATGATTTAGCACTTTCCATAGGAAGACGGAGAGGAACAGCCTCCATCAAATATGGTTCAAGTATGGACTGAAAAATGTTTTGGATAAAGAATACATGTTTGCAGACTGCAGGATGAGCACTAACTTGAGTACAGTGTGCCTTTCTCCGTGTTGCAACTCAGATCATGCTGGTTTCTGTAGTGAGGGCTGTTTTCTACAGGCAATGTTTAATCTGGAAAAGAAATTTTTAAAAGTGTAGCCCATGAAAAGCAGTATTTTAAAAGAGGCACTACGCAGTATTGAGTTTTTGTGAGCAATAAATATTTTTTTCCCTCTACTATCCAGTTTCCAGTTTGTCTCAAAGTACTTACACCAATATTGTTTAGCTAATGCCCACCAGTAGCCCATCCTACCAAAGGCTTACCATGAAGTATGCAACTAATACTGGTGTTGGATTGCTCAGTAGCATCTATTATCAGAAGAGTTGGTGGGATTCAAAGTAGTCATGTCAACCTGACTCAGACTTTTCCCTTCTCTGACTCAAAGAAGGATATTTTTTACACTATTTTATACTGAAAGATTCCTTACTTACATATAAGCAGTCACCAATCAAGCAAATTTTATTACATATTAATGCGTCCTGGAATTTTTGCACATTGAATGGATCTAAAAAAGGAAGGCAGTGTGAAGTCAGTCTCAAATGCCAAGCACTTGCAATTCCTCCTCTCTCACTCTGAAGCTCAGGGTATTTTCAGTTCTTCAGAGGGGGTGTTGTCACTACATGTTGAACAAAAAAACCCAAAACCACCTCTGGTGGATTGTGATGGATTTCTGTCTTTTTTTGATAAGTTGTGTGAAAAAAAGTGAAAATAGCAAAGGGTTGAAGAAAGGCTTTCTAAAAGTATCACAAACTCATTTCTACCCTAAGATACATATACTATCACATACTGACAGGTTATGTCTACATCTCAACCAGCTTTAGCTCTACCAGTAGTGAACAGGATGTTTCCAATCACACCAAAATTACTTGCTCTACTACTAAAAAGTGTTAAAAATTGAATAAGTTTTGTACAAAGTTTTTAGCTCTAGGGCTTTCAACAGAGGCCAGTTCCCACTGCCTTTCTCATTTAATTTCAAGTTGTTGGTAAGTCAGTTTCTTATTCATGGACATGCTTTTCTGTGCTACTAGTACCATTCAGTTGTGGTTTGGAGAGTTTCCACATTATGCCCTTCAATTATTTAGAGATCATGACTCTAGGAAGACACAAAGAGTACAGGTTTAGGTTCCTCAGGGAAAGCATGCTCTGTTGTCCGCATCTAATTTCCACCCAGTGTCTCCTCTAGTGAAACAGGGGTTCTCCAAGCCTTCATTTGGTGTGGTCTCACCTGAAGGGGGAAAGTCCTGTGCCTGAGCAGGTGTATGTCTCTGTGCCCTGCAGGAGAGTGGGTTACACTCATGTTCACCCAGATCTACACCCTGAACACAGTCTGGTCCTTATGGTATTACCAAATTAAGTTGTTGAGAGCACATAATTTTCTTGTCCCTAGCCTAATGCTTTTGTGCACAAAGACTTTAAGGTTGGTCTAGTTTGAGCCACAACAACGAAGTTGCTAAGAGTTACATATCAGGGATATGTAAAAGTCATATACTTGATACTGACACGTGGTTAGACTACAGTAGTTTCACGAATATAAGCTGCACCTTTTTCACTGAAGAATCCAGCC
>VRYO01001463.1:97617384-97632867 GCA_009812075.1 Sialia sialis | reverse complement strand
AGTGCGGCTTATATTCAGGTGCGGTTTATAATCGTGAAACTACTGTATGTATTCGTTGAAGTGAAAGAGAGTGGTCGTTGGAATCATTGGGAAAGGAACTGAATGCTTTTCTGTCAAGGGATGTTGATTTCAATAGGAAGCTGGTAGACAAGCAATATATGGTTAAGATAAAAAGGTACTAGATAGTTCCCTGCTTTCACCACATTTGCTTGAGGTTCTTTCTGTCCTGAATGGGACACACATAGACTTTTCTTTGTAGGTTGTCCCAAAACAAAATGCAAATCCTATCTAAAGTTTTAATAAAACATTCCATACCCTCTACAATGGCCTTTCCCCTACTAATTAGGTAGGTACTGTGATTAAATTAGGTACTGTGATTAATAAAAGTCTTTCACATAATTTTGTGCCATTGTGGAAAGTAAGCACACTCATGTTTAATATAAATTGAACTCAAACAAATGGCTGGATAACTGTTTGATACTACAACAATTAAAGAACTCAGCCTTAAAGCACTTATAGCTTATTAAACAATGAAGAACCTGTGTATGATGCCCACAAGATTATGCTGATACAGGACTAAAGAGACAGAATGGCAAACAAGAGCCAGTGCCTCCATATGAGGGTTTTATTTTTAGTGGAGCTACATGTTCAAAATTAAAGGGAAAGTGTCTTAGTGTCTTTCCACATTCTAAAAAAATAAGGAAGAGAGGAGAGAGGACTGGTGGTTGAAATCAACACTGATGTGTTTGACATGAAATATTTTATGGCTGTATTAGAAAAAAAAGACAAAAATTGTTAAGATTTGCAATTAGTATGTAATATTTTTCAGTGGAGTATGTCTGTTGTAGAATACCAAACCCAGTTACTCTTTATGTTATGTAAACCTGAGCTATACTAAAGAGCATAATAATTTCAAAGCTTTTTTTCCCCCTTTTTTTGTTTTTCCCCTAAATCTAGATATGTGTGTATTGTCACTTGGTCCATAATATCTGCAGTAGCTAATTTTACCAGGGGCGTGAAAAAGAGCCTGTACTCTCATTTGGGAGTAGGAGTGATAGAGCTCTTCCTTCCTCACCCCTCTAAAGGAGAGGGAGTGGTTGATTTGTATTTGATAAATCAGGGGGATGATCCTTCATTGATGGGAGTGCTTGTGATTCATACTTACACTGAGAGATATTTTACTCTATCAGTGATCTCATGGAGATATTTGGAACTACATGGATTATTCCCATGTACATATAGCAGGAAAAATTGTCCAAAGAATAGTGTCAACCAGCTTTCCACTGAGGCTTCATATATTCCCTTTGCCTTTTTTAATGTTTTAAGTTGTTTCAATACAAAACATATATTTTTAAAAAATAATTTAGATCAGAGCCATATATTAAGAAATGTCAATTACATCCCTCATAGTATTTTAGGATTTATGCCTATTTCAAATTGCTATAGTAGCAATACATTGCTTTTAAAGATCTGATTCTACTCATGCCAATTTTAATTGTAGCAGGCTCTGCAGGTTAAATACAATCCAGTTCACTGTGCTAACACAAGATTTAATACTACTTATATGATCTGTACTGGCTCTGCATGGCATTGGATTTAAATTATAGCTCATTGCATAGCTTTCTGAAAATCTTAGTTCTTTTAGGCGTAGTTGTGTGTATGCATATATTCTGAGAAAAGGAAATTTTAATTTGAGGATGTAAGAAAACATTATGGCATCTTGAGCAGTTGTAAGCTGGGGTTTCTCCCTGCTTTGAGAGAATTTGCCTGGCTATGCTGGCAGCAAATCTATTCTGGGATCATAAATTTCTTGGTTGACCTTCTCTATTTCACCTCCCCATGGTCTGCATAAATCAATATTTTTAATTTGCTGATACTTTAAATTTTGTAGCTAATTATAACTCCTTCAGGGAATTTTAGTAAAGCTGCAAGCTACTGCATCCACCTGAGGGGAAATGCCTGACACTGACTTGTGCCAATGTTTTGCAAGAGTTCACTTGTTCAAGCCTTTTTCTTGCTCCCCTTACAACAACCACCTCTGCACAAATACAGAAGGCTTAATAGATCAGTCTGGGGCTGTCTGTCAGTGGTTTTAATCTCGCTAATGTTTCGTTGCCTGTTTGTACCAATCATTTGATGGTACTTAGAATGGCCATGCAGTTTGATTGCTCCCTTTCCTTTTAGTGCACATCACCACCTTGTTTTATCTGTTCCACTTCCCTTGAGTCCTGGCTGAATGTGTGCAATATGTAGGCTAGACACAAGCAGCCTAAAAGAAAATCTTTCTTCCCCTCCATAGCTTTTTTTTTTAGAATAAATGTAAACTGTTTGTGTTGATTGATTCAATTAAAAGCAATAGAAAACCCACAAAACCTCCCAGCATTGTCACAAGATTCAGAAAAGGACAGTGTAACAGGCTGTTTTTTCATATTTGGCGGTGGGGGGGAAAGTAATGTTGGACTTTTTTAATCTTACAAAATAAAACAACCTTGGATGGGCTTTTTAAAAATGAGAGCAAATACTTTCCTCTTTGATGAGCATTTCTCAGTGCATTTCTCAGTCACTGTACAGTCCCCATTCTAATTCCTGCCTCTTTCTCTTACTTTCATTCTGACAAGCAAGTGATCCTTTATTTCAGAACAGAATGGAATGTACAGTAAAGTATGCTGGAAGAGATCAGTGGATGGTGACTCATCCACCTCCAGCTCAGAGCAGGGACAGTGTCACAGCTTGGGTAGGTTGCTAACAGCTGTGTCCAGTTGTGTCTTCACTGCGTTCTCCAAGGCTGGAGGTTGCCCAGCCTCTCTGAGGAGTCTCGCAGCATTTCATCATCTCATGGTGATTTGTTTTATTCCCTCACATCTGCTCAAAATTTCCCTTGTTGCAACTTATGACTGTTGCTCTGTCTCCTTCTCTTGTGAGCCTCTTGGATCTTCTCTGTAATGACTAGTAGGTATTTGGAAATAGAAAGCAGGTTTCCTTCCCTTATCTTTGTCTTTTCCTGGCTGAAGAAGCCCAGCTCCCTTCCCATGCCACGCCTCAACCCACTGAGCATTTCAGTGGTCTTCTGCTGGCTTCCTTCTGGTTTTCCCATATCTTTCCAATATTCTTTCACTGGGTAACCCAGAAGTGGAAGCAACAGTGCTCTCAGTGCAAGCCCATGAACTCCAAACAGCGAAGACGAATTGTTGCCATTGACCCATGACTGCACTTGTAGTTCTGAGTTTCATCCTTGCAAGGGAGCAAATGATTCTCAGCATGTGATGATGGTAAGCAGTGGGGAACAGCAGCAGTTTTCCTTGGTTGGAAGAACAGAGAGTAAGGAGAGACATATGGAGGAGGAAAAAAGCTACTGGGTACTGCAGTACCTCTTTGTCATTCATGATTTTCAGGCTGAGAAAGAGTCCCAAAATGCCTACATGAAATTCAGGGTCTGTGCTGCCCCTGTGCCAGCTTTTGGCTCGGGTATGCCAGTTCTCTGGAATAATTTTGAGACAACAGAAATTAATTCAGCTATCAGTATTTGTGGGTTGGCTATTTTTGGTTCTTTTATTTTCTTTTGGGTTTTTTATTGGGTGGTTTGTTTGTTTGCTTGTTTTTTAATGTCAGTTCATCTCAAGAACAGCTTTTGTTTAATCAGGGCATAAGTTGGTCCTTCTTTATTAATGGCTTCATGAACAGCTCTGTTGAGAAGCAAGGCAGTAGCAATGCCTCTGTGAAGAAGGTCAGGATTCAGACCCAGATCCCCTTATTAGTCAGCCTGCGGGCCAAATTAGCAGAGGGACCATATGGTGTGGGTCATTGAATACTGGGATCTTTCTTTGCACACTGCCTAAGAAAATTTAGGATAGGAATTACTTCAACATATTTGCAGCACCTATCAACTTTATGATGTCTATGATCTCGTAAATTTTCTGGAGAGTCCAATAACAAGGAGTAACATATGATATACCAGGTGGAAAGGTTATTGTTTTTCATAGCAGGGAGAAAAGGCTCTCTCTACATACACTTCTTTTTCCACACAGACATATTTTATATGGAGAGCTAGAGTATTTTACATTTTATTTGAAATTTCCTGGAAGCATTTACTATGTGGAAGTAATTTTAGGCTAGATTTTTTTTTTTTTCTATGTGTACTAGAGGACTGATTGATAAGTGTAAGCTGTATTCAACTCAGGAGCAAATGCCTTCCTGCCTGGGAGCTCTAGGCCCAGAAAGATTGTTTCATTGCATCTTGCCCTTACCTGCTGTGATGCTGTATTTCTGCTATTGAAGCTTTTCCTGTGTATGTTAAGTATCAAAACTAATAATTTGAAGGTAACATGGTGCAAACTGAAGTGGAAATACAGGAATATATTCTCTGCTGCTGTGAGCTCATGTCAGCCTGCTGGCTTCACTGGCTGGTTATCTTACACAGGTAAAAACCTGGCTGACTGCTGGTGACTTTACCTACAGTTCTTGCTGCAGCAGCTTCTGTGCCCTGGGAGAATCCCACAGATATGTGGAGCCTTGCTGAAAATTTATTTAAGCATCACGCAGGTAAATACAGCATGTATCATTATACATGACCTGCTATGTATGACCTGCTTACCTGCTTTCTAGGAATCATGGTGCCTTGAGAGATAGAATAAGATGTTCAGTTATTTGGGGCAAGCACTGTTTCTGATTCCAAAAGCATCAGGTGGAAAGAAAAAAGGGAAATGCAAAAAGTAGGCATCCAAACAAAAAAAAGTAATTGTTTCAGGGTAATTTACAAAGTCAAATCTGATTTAAGACTTTGGAAACATTTTTATCCATTTTTCATGTGTGGCTACCACTACTTGCATTATTTTCATCTTACCCATGTGGGCTCTTGGGCCATCTCTTCATTGGCTTCTTTGTTAACAAGGCATTTACAATGTTTAAGGCAGTTGCCATGGTACTTGATATATGACTGATTATGCTTTGCAATATGGCAGTGGATTGCATATTACTTCAGCTGTCTCAGGAGGGAGTGTTACCTGAAATTGTTATACAGAGGACTCTAGCTGCTATTGATATACCTGTAGTCTCTTACAGAAAAGTCTTACCTGAAAAGGGCCAGTCTCAGGAAGGCCATGACCAGGGATGAATCTGAGACAGCAAAAATTCATATTGGTCTGGTTTCTTATATGAATCTCAAGCACAGCCTTAATAAGATGTGTTTTGCTTCAAACTAGAAATACTACGTCAAAATATTAAAATACTAAAAATGCCCAAAACAATCTCTGCTCCTACCAGATGAATTTAAAGCTAAGTGTAAACCAAAGACTTTGGCTGAACCAAGACTTTATGACTGTCAATTCATATGTCTTTAAGAGGTTCTTGATGCTGGAGCAAACACATGCCAAGGGCATTAGAAGGCTTGTGCTTCCCCTTCCACCATTCCCTTTTGACAGATAGATGACTTCATGTTTAATAAACTGATAGATTTTTAACTATTTACATGTTTAGATTTGTAATATATTCATTCTTTTGCTGTGTATTTTGCTTTCAGTTCCATTTTATTTGTTTACTTTATTTTCATGACCAAACAGATACTCTGAAGCACATGATAGACTCCCATATGTTTTTTACCTCATAATTTTTTACTGACTTTGCAAGCAGCATGTAATTCGCTGTTCTTTCTAATGTTTAATGCAGTTAAAATATTGAATGCCAAAATGGAGATCAAGTGTAAAGCTCTCTTCTGCAGCATTGACATCTGAAAATCTGCATTTAAGAAGTCCGTGGCATCCTTTCACCTTCAGGATGTTAGCAAATGTGATGTCTATACATTATCTCTGAAACTGTTTCAAAGATTTGTTAAAACTACTGGAGTGTTTTGAAATACTAAGAGCATGCAATATATGTTTTTGTCCCTTTGATCAAAGCACAAAAGAGTACATAGCATATAAATATTTTTTCTTGGGCATGTCATATTTATCTTCTATTTTTTTTCTCCACCCTCAAAATATCTGGGGATAGGAAAGACTGAGCATGAGACCCTTAAGGCTAGGGCAGCTCAAAAAACAATGTTTTATGTGTCCTTTCTTGAGTAATGTCATCAATTCTTCTCTGAAGTTTCATATGAAAAGGTCAGGTTGATTCCAGTAACAATCAAAAATGCCTTTGATAGTGTGTGCTTGCATGCATTTTTCATTAGGGGTCAATGTTTTTTCTCAGTGACAGAATAAAAGAGGCAACAGAAAATTGTTAACCCTACACAACTCACATGATAAAAAGCTAGTGTCAGCAATTTTACCCTTACAGGGCAGAGATGTCAGCAAGTCTTTAGATGTTACCAACTTTAAAGACTTTCATCTCTGTTACATCTTCCAAGCCCTATTTTTCTACTGTTCTGCAGGTCATCTTTGGAGATGTGCATCTTTTTGATTTTTTAATTGCAATTTCGAATCACAGCACAGTGACAAAGTAATTTTAATATTTTACAAGTAGCTCCTGTGGTATAAATTGTGAGGAACACAAAATTATTATGGGTGGTAGAAATTTTTCCACTGAAACACTTTCTAAATTGAGAAACTATGCTTTCAACTGAAAAGTTCCTCTTAATGCAAAAAGCATTGAGAATATTTTTTTCCAATTAATTTTATCCAGTTCTGAAATTATTTTCATTATACTGTAAATTCATAGTAAAATCAACAAACTACAGTAATTTCACGATTATAAGCCGCACCTTTTTCACTGAAGAATCCAGGCTACGCCAGTAGTGTGGCTAATCATCAGGTGTGGCTTATCTATGGACAAATCCCAGCAAAATGCCAACCTGGAAGTGAGAGCCGGCTGGGGAGGGCACCTGGGGCTGCCTTTAAAGGCTTCGCTGGTCTATGAAAACTGTTTGCAACTTGAGCACCTGACACCAAACCTTGCCCTGGCGTGATTCTGTTACTAACTTGTTACTTTGTCACAGGTGGATCCTTGCTTTAAAAAAAATAAATAAAAAATGTACGGCTTATATTCAGGTGCGGCTTATATATGGACAAATCCCCTGGTCTGCCCAGCTACCCGGATGTGTGGCTTATAATCAGGTGCGGCTTATAATTGTGAAATGACTGTAATTTTAGTTCTCACTATTCTGTGAGCCTAATTCTAACTCTTATTTTAAAGGCCTGAGTCTCCAGCATACAGTCATGTATTTAATTTTTCTAACTTTAATTAAACATTTCTACTGGCAGTTAATTTTCCATTTAACTTCTATGAATTAAACAAAATACTTCAGCAGCATAATTTATGTAAGTCCAGAAAAACATCTATTTTCAAAATATTATTTTATCCCATTAAGTCAGAAAGCTTCAGAGAAAGCTACTGATTTTTTCAAATAAGAGATATTGTTAGGTAAGTAGTAGAAGCTCAACAAGAACTTACTTCAAAATATAGGTTGCTCTCCTTTCTTTGCTATCTTATGTGATTTTGTGAAACAAGGTCTGCCATTCTGGCCCTATTGATTATTTGTCCTGCATTAAATTTAAAAAAATCAATGTTTCCTTTGCAATTTGGTCAGCTCCTCGGTCTTTGCTGCTGTCTGACACTTCCAATGAAACTTCAGAGAGCTTGGCTTAGGAAAGGGTTCTGAGTATTGTTCAGACAGGAGACTTGCCCATCACAGCTGCCCTAGAGAAATCTGGGTATAACCTTGAGGGAAGTTAATAAAAACGTGTAGATATGGTGAGGGAGTTTCAAGGAGGAAAAAAAAAAATTATTAACCAAATGATGAGTTGCAACCGTATGAATCAAACAATGGTCTTAATATATACTGGGCTAGGTGGCATATAGCTCAGATACAGTGTACGGTATCTTGGGCAAATAGACATGCTTCTTCTAGAGCACTTTTGGCATGAATACTCAGAAGATGACTTCAAATTGCCTCAAGTTATGAGTTACAAGGGACAGGTGGGATGGTATAGGAGAACAGAGCCTGAATATCACCAGTATTTTTGAAAGCCACCTATATATAGAAGTATTGAACATATCTCAAAACAACAGCACAAGAATTTGCATTTGTTGTGAATACAAAAACCCATCAAGAGAAACAATATTTACATCCTGTACTTGTGAGATGGAGGCCTAAAAGAATGAGTGTTGGTTACTGAACTGTAAAGAAAACATCAGCTGCGTTACAGGGAGGAGGGTAAGTTCAGGAATATCAGAAAAGCATTGTTTTAAGGAGGAGAGAGTGAGCAAAATCAAAGAGGACATCTGTGTAAAGAGAAGCTTTGTGCAAACTTTGTCACTTCTGATAAGATGCAGATACATCTGTCTCTGACTAACATCTGGCTAGTTTCTCCAAAATAGTGCTGGCTTGGCCCTGCAGCTATCAGTCCTTGATGGGATAGGCAATCTGTTTGACTGAGTTCAAGCTGGTGCAGGTTTCCCAAGGCAGAATGGAAGATGGCATGAGAATCCAAAGTAATCTTGCAAACAGAACCAACAAAGCCAGATTCAGTAAAAATGAACCAAAGCCAACAGCAGTACAAGGTGAGGCCAAGGAAGGATTTCACTTTGTCATGTCCAAGAGCTAGTGGAGAAATGTTTGTAGAAATACAGGAGATACTGACATCTCAGCTGCTGTCCTTTGTCCTTTTGGCAACAATTCTTTGAAAATACACAGAAGATACACACAGAGGTTCAGGGAGAAAAGTTATACATAGCAAAGGATTGAGGATATTGAGATGTCTTAGAAGAGAAAACACCAAGTGCAGATATGGTAAATCTCAGGTGTGAAATTACTTGCTTTTGCTTGCTTTTCAAGGTGGTGGTGATCAACTGTTTTCATCTGTCAGTAGGGCAAGGTGTAAACAGCTTACTGTGAAGAAAAATTTGGGCTGCTTAATAGAAAAAATGTTGCCTTTAATGATAACAAACCACTGAAATGGGATACTGAGTCATGAAATATTTAGGTTGTGTTTTATTTGCTTGTGCTTTCTAGAACAAGCCTGGCCAAGGTATCAGAGTTGGTATGGTTCTGTGTTTCCTGTTTCAGTACAGAAATACTTAAAATATGAAGTCTTGAGGTCTATTATTCCATACAATTTGAGGTAAGAAATACTCTTTAACTGAAGGGAAAACTGAGAGAGCAGTAAAGGTAATTTAAACATAAGCCTTTTCACAGCTTCATACTATTTAATTTGGAGGACCAAACCTTTCTTACAGTCTGTCAGGATGGATCAAGCTCTCATATAGGAAGGCACATCAGAACCTTTTCCAAAGTGAGTCTCTCTAAATGCTGTAACCCACTACATAATATAAAGTATAAAAAGCATATTAGCAGCAAAAATATGATTCTTCATATTTGCCAGTGGCAAGAAAACCAGGCTAGAGGACATACATGAGGGATGCCAGATTTCACTGGACTCTGCCTCAGTTCAGGACAAGATTTGGGAAGTGGGTCAAATCTTTGAATTCTCTGTGATTCTATGTTTTATTTAGGAGAATAAGTTTTATTTATTTTGGTATTTTTCTTGACATATCAGTATTTTTCTCTGTTAGAAAAGGTGTTGTGAGGCAAAGTCGTTGGTAAGGATAAATGTGCTATTTTATTTTCTTCTCTTCAAAGCAGCATACCTGCAAACTCTGTGCCACCTACATAGCTCACAAAAGTGAGCTATCCATTACCAGATACAATGTCTGAAAATTTCACTAAAATACAAGTAGTCTTCCCTGGGGAGGGATAATTGCCTGAAAATACAGCTTTTTCAGGCTGAACTAAACACACCATTTAGTTCAGGCATAGAAGTGCGTACTGTCATAATTGCACAGATGGTAGCCTTGCACCAGTGGCACCCAGGTTCTGCACATGCCTCAGATGTTTGTATACATATATATAAACATACACACACACATATATACATCTGTATATTTATACTTACATATAGCCGGGGAGAAAAATCAAATTACATATTAATTATTGCTTAATAGTGTGTGATGTGGTAATATTAAAGCCTGAAGAAATGCATCCTCAGGTAGGTAGGATCAAAGCTGCATCGTAGCTTTTAATGGGAAAGCATTTTCTTTGTGAAGTTATTGGACCTGTGGGGTCTCATGATCACCAGAAATAATGAAACTTCATTCCCAGTGGGCTTGTGTCTCTTGTTGCAATTGATTGGTGTTGTGATGGATTATGCCAAAGTTCAGCCTGCAAGAAAAGCTTCATTTGCATCACCCAGGAGTCCAATGAGTCCACTTGCAGAAAAGGCCTTGGCTGAAAAATGAATTACAGTAATTTCACGACTATAAGGCACATCCTTTTGACTAAAATTTTGATCGAAACCCAGAAGTGTGCCTTATAATCCGGTGTGCCTTATATACGGACAAAGTTCAGAAATTTGCCAACCCGGATGTGCGAGCTGCAAGCCAAGCCACAAGAGCTGCGGCAGCCGCGAGAGCCACAGCAGCCGGCGCCGGGGACAAGCAGGAGTGCCGGGGCCCATGGCACGGGGAGGGCACCTGGGGCTGCATTTAAAGGCTACACTGATCAGTGAAGAATGTTTGCAAATTGAGGACCTGCCAGTAAACCCCACGGTCACGCAATTCCATTATTTATTCGTTACTTAGTTGCACTCAGATCCTCGCTGCAAAATAGAGTGTGCCTTGTAGTCCGGTGAGCCTTATATATGGACAAAGTTCGGAAATTTGCCGACAACCCAGAAGTGTGACTTATAATCCAGTGTGCCTTATAGTTGTGAACTTACTGTACTCTATTAATTGAAGTAAGATTTGCAATAGAGATATTGGTACAGGAGTTTCCTGTGTTGAATGTTGATTCTTTTCTCTCTGTTTCTAAAAGGGTCCCTTTACTCCCTTAAGAGCCCTGTAAAGTTTGTGTCATAATGAGTTTCAGTCTATTTTCATTTAATACATAGTATTTCTAGTTGTGGTGCTTTCTCCAAAATTTTCTGGTTTTCTTACAGAAGAAATTATTAAACCAGAATAGAACTGACAGACCTGTCCTGCCCAAAGTTTGACACCTTGATTGTGCACTTTTTACAATCTAATTGGTATGTCAGAAGAGATCTCAGATCTCACATCTCATGGGAACTCTATATGTAACATTTAATCATCAAATTTAAAATTTGGGCCCATCAGTTGTGGCTTGACTTAAGGTATTTACATAAGGACTGAATTCCCTGAGGTGATTTTAAATGGGAAGGAATTAAATCTCATCAGAGACTGAAATAAAATTGATGTTCATCCATAGCATGAACAGTTTTGTGTATTTGATGGGTTTAATATAGAAAATAAATAAATAAATAATATTGAAAGGGGGATTTCTCTATCTTCTTAAACTTCAGATTTTTCAACCACTGTAATGGTTGGCTAATGAAGGTCTGTTTCACAGTATTACAAATTGCAAAAGCTGGTTTATAAATACTTGTCTTGTACAATCTTGAATCTGAATGCTGGCATGAATTTTTTTACGAACAGAATTTAAATTTTTTAATTTTAGGCAAAATATACGTAATTTGAATTGTTAATGCCTGAAGGGAAACATTTTGAAATATTTTTCAAGTTTTTTGACTTTTGCTGAACTGTTTTCTTCCTTGGATGCAATGCTCCTTCTTGCTAGACTGGATTTTTAAGCATTCACAAGGAGACTGTATCTTCCCTTGCTCCCTTGGAGGGGGAGAGGGATAAAACAATAGTATGAATTTACCCCATCATTTATGACATTTTTGTCATTTACAGACAGACTGTATTAACACTTATTTCTCCTTAAATTTTACTCAGTCGAGCAATATCAGTATCTCTCACTACTTGTCAAAAGCTAGAGAACATGTAACACAACTTGATCTGTTGTGACATGGCATAATAATGATGTCAAGATTTCTTCAGGAGGGGAAGTGGGAGGATTCACATGGAAATTTCCAACCTTAAGATGTCATTTGCTAGAAGTGCTGTCTTCAGTTACAAGCAGCAGCTGGCATACAATTGGTTTCCTTTTCACAGAACAGAGTGTGGCATTCCTAATGGCTGTTTGTTTGCAGTGTTTGGACTGTGGGTGAGATTCTAGCTTTCAGATCAATAATGAGGAGAAAAGGACTTCTTCAAGCCTGATATCAGCTTGCTCTGCTCTGACAGTCCTTGGAGGCTGCAGAAGGTGTCAGGCTTGGTGGTTTACCTGTGAGCTACTCCTAGGATAGGACTCTGTCTCAAAGTGCAATAAAGCCCTTAATTATTTATTTTGGACATGAATTATTTATTTAATTGAACACTATTGTTTTCTGCCAAGACTGGAATGATTTTATGTGTTGATTGCTCACAGCTTTGCTCTCAAGCTTTGATTGTGATGTCTGAATCCAGGGAAACATATTTTAATTTCAGTGAATGTGTAATTCCCAGAGAGAAGTGTGTGGGCATCAGGAACAGGATGAACCTAAATGCCTAAGCTATAGACACAGCCAGAGGAGAGAGATATTTATTGAAAAAATACTGCCTTTGTTGTAAAGACCATGGAATAAGCTGAGGAAAGGTGTGTGATGGATAATTAAATACGTGCCCATAATTAGTCTCATGTTGTTCTGGCGTATCTATGCTGCTTTTGGTGTAATGTGGTTATCGGGGGCCACCCTATCCAGCTGATAAACACACGTTGAAAGCTACTAAATGGCTGTAACCTTAAATAGAAAACATGCTCCAGATATTCCAGCTTTAAACTAACATGTTTTGCCAGTATCAGCTTACTCAAGGACTAGGTGTGCTTGCCTGCTGACCCCAGTAAGGTCTTGCTAACTCAGGCCCCTTACAAATGATGTTTATTTCACAGCTCCACGTTACTCATTTTTCCAGCACTCCTGTAACCCTGTTGACCTCCCCCTGAATGGGAAAAGAAGTTGAATAAAAGTGCCATGGTAGAAGTCAGGAGGAAATAGTAAACATAACTGGAACAATTATGCCTTGAGCAGTGGTTTGTACAGAAACACTAAGAGTCTTACATTACTGTATATATATTTTCTGAGGTGAAATATAATTGAAAGTGTTAATTTTCACTGTAGTTTACAGTACATACCATTTTCTCCCCCTTCTTGTAAACATCAAAGGGAAGTGAGTCAAATTGAGACAGTTTATATAAATAAAGTCTTGTTATCTTGAAACAACTATCTGTAATGATATTTGTTATTTCATTTTCTACTAGTTTGAAGAATTTTGTATGCCTCTCTTCAAATGCCCAGGTCTTTATTTGTTTGATTTATGTGTGTTTTCTTTCTTATATTCAGACTCCAACAGAAAATAAGGAGGAATAGCAGTTAGTTGGTGGCATGCATTTAGTGTACAGATACACACTCTTGAATCAGTACTGAGCCTCCAGTGGATGCTGACTGAGAGGCATGGCTCTCTCTGAAGCACTGTGGTTCCCTCACGCCTGGAATCAGAGGTGTAAAACACAACGACTAAAGCTGGTGAAGTTAAACAGAAGAGGAAAGTATCACCTTCTACAATCTATCTCCTCATTTCTCTTTCCAAACTTGAATTATCTGACACCTTGTCGTCAGTTTTTTTTTCCAGAAGCTTAAAAACATCCAGGATTCTGTACCTGTCAGAGCATTTCTAGTAGGTTTATGGCTGGAAATACAATTTGAAAAATTGTGTTCAGATGATTTCATTGCAGTCTTTCTTCAATAGCCTTACATGTACTCGTTTCCAGAACAGGTGGTCCAAAGTGGTCCCTGCTGGAGTCCAAGCCTGCTATTTCAGGATTGTGTTCCTAATACCTGCTTGGGATTGCATTTCAGTTTGTTTGTTTGTTTTTCCCAAGGCCTTTAACACATTCAGTGTTCAGTGATTTTTAAGATAAAGCAGTGATTTTATCTCCAGGTTTCTTTAGAAGAAGTATCTGTTCTGGAAAAGCATGTAACCTAGGCCATTTGAGGATATCTGCTGTGTGCTCTGCAGCATTTCATGGTGGTATCCAGCTCTTTTTACAACTGTCTGGGAGTCTGCTGTGCTATGGCAATGAGACCTCATGCTACTAGATTCTTCTAGGTTCTCTGGATTTGCTAAAGTACATCAGAGTGGAGTTACGCAGCTGCCCATGTATTCTGCATAGTATAATCTGTCACTGATGAGAAAAGACTTGCATTTTTACAATATTGACTCACATCCTCCATAAATTCCTAGAAAGCAAAACTATTATCTGAAAGTACAGTAATTTCACGACTATAAGGCACACCCTTTTGACTAAAACTTTGATCGAAACCCAGAAGTGCACCTTATAAACAGGTGCACCTTATATATGGACAAAGTTCAGAAATTTGCCAGCCTGGAAGTGCGAGCTGCAAGAGCCGGCAGCTGCGGCAGCCGTGAGCCGAGCCGTGCGCCGCAAGAGCTGCGGCAGCCAGCACCAGGGGCGGGTGGGAGTGCTGGAGCCCGCAGCATAGGGAGTGCGGCTGGGGCTGCGTTTAAAGGCTACACCAATCAGTAAAAAAATGTTTGCAAATTGAGCACCTGCCAATAAACCCCACAATCACACGGTTCCATTACTAATTCATTACTTTGTTGCACGCGGATCCTCGCTGCAAAAAAAAAGTGCATCTTATAGTCTGGTGCGCCTTATATATGGACAAAGTTTGTGAATTTGCCGACAGCCTGGAAGTGCGCCTTATATACAGCACTCTGTATAGTTGGGAAATTAATGTATATAAATTTGAGTCACAAGTCTGTCTTCCGTACTCTCTCTTCCATGCTTTCTCAAAACTTTGGATTCTGATGTCATCTTGGTTTAAGAGAATCCAGGGGGAACATTCTACAGTGAGTTCTGTCCCTGTGTTTCAAACCAGTCCTTTCCCACCAATATGGGGAAACAAAATCCCAGTAGATATAAGTGGAAAACATAACATTTTAAGCAGCAGAAACATCAGCAGACAAAAAATAAGAGTAAATAATCGCTAAATTTAAATTTCCCAAACAACGTGGGAATGAAAAGAAAATGAAAATGGTGGAATATCCCTCCCTTCCAAGATGGCGACCTTCCTAGGTGACCACCAGCAGTGGTCCTCCTCTACCATGCTGTGTTCCTGTTGGGTTTGTTGTTAAATTTTAGCTTACATCAACTTCCCAGTGTTATAAGTAACTGTGGAATTACTGACTTTTGCTGTTATGTGTTGACTTTTGCTGTGATTATTAATCACAGCAATTTTGATGTAGTACAGTTTGTAATCTTTTAAAACTATTTTTGATATATAATATGATTTTTCAGCTTCTGTGGCCAGTACCCTGGCCATGTGTATCTTATCCTAGGCCATTAGTGTAATAAACATATATTGCAGTTTAGGCTTTCTTTCAAAATATTGAAATAGAGACTATGTTAGCTTTTGCAGGATGCTTTTATTCTTTTTGTTGTTTTTAATTAACTGACTATAGAGAGCAAGAGTTTGTGGAAATAGCTTAAAGCTGCTTGTATTAGTAGATAACGCTGAAGGAGCCACACAGATAACATCAGAAAAAGGATGTGAAAAAACTCCTGCTACTGAC
>VRYO01001463.1:97575438-97607372 GCA_009812075.1 Sialia sialis | reverse complement strand
AAAAAAAAAAAAAAGTGCAGCTTATAACCAGGTGCGGCTTATGAGTGTGAAATTCCTGTGATTATCTTGTTCATAAAATTCCTCTCACAAGGAAAACAAAAGGTTAAAAGTTATAAAAAGATACAAAGCTACAAGTAATAAATCTGTCCTTTCACTACTTTGCATTCTATGAGCTTTTGATGTTTAGCCCTGGGTTTTTATAAAGAGGAGTATGGGAGTAACTTGGCAAGGACTATGCTTAGAGGAGTAGTGTCATTACTCAGACAATCTTTCCTTTAGGGTGCATGTTTTCAGCTTTAATTGCCTTAACCCTATCACATAATCATCTGCCCTTATTTTCATTGATTTGCCTGCAAACCTATAGGAATCATGGCAGTCAAGAGCATTGCATGGATTACATTAGTGTGAGTCACATTGAAATTACAGTGGAGGGGGCATAGATAGACCTGGAGTACTGATACAAAAGTCTTGTCCTAAAGGTTTATCACTCAGCAGCATGAAGTCTAAAAGAAGCATCAGATTGTAATGTGTGTTTCTACTTCATATCACAATAAATTTGATCATGAGTCAGTGTAAGTTCTTTGTCTCCTAGCTCTGTGATTATTATTAAGAATTAGGAAATTACATCTCTAAAATTACATTTACTAACAGTTTCAGTTTATAATGTGTATTAAATAAAGCTGTTCCCGCATTCTAATTTATTAATGGAGTCAGAAGAGGCTTTTGTGTGGTACTTCATGAAGTTACATTTCCTTAATGTCAGAGTTTAGATTTCAGTATGAATAGAGTTTTAGCATTGTAAAAGGAAGTGTCAATCTCCTTTTCTCCAGGCTAAACAACCCCAGCTTCCGTAGTTGCTCCTCCTATGGTTTATTCTCTCGACCTTCCATCAGCTCCATTGCCATTCTCTGGACTCTCTCCAGTATCTCAATGTGTTTCTTGCAGTGAGGGGCCCAGAACTGGACACAGCACTCAAGGTGTGGCCTCACCAGTGCCAAGTACAGGGGACAATCCCTGCCCTGCTCCTGCTGGCCACACCATTGCTGATATAGGCCAGGATGCCATTGGCCTTCTTGGCCACCTGGGCGCACTGCTGGCTCATGTCCAGTTGCTGTCAACTAGCACCTCCCACCAGGCAGCTTTCCAGCCCCTCTGTCCCCAGCCTGTAGTGCTGCAGGGGAGTGTTGTAACCCAAGTGCAGGACCCAGCACTTAGCTCATATTGCTGAATACAGCTTCTCTATCCAGCCTGTCCATGTCCCTCTGCAGATCAGCAGATCAACACTGCTGCCCAATTTAGTGGCATTTGCAAACTTACAGATGGTGCACTCAATCACCTCATCCAAATCATCGATAAAGATATTAAACAGAATTGGCCTAAATACTGAGTCTTCAGGAGCCCCACTAGTGACTAGCCACCAATTGGATGCAGCACCACTAACCACAACTCTCTTGGCCCAGCCATCCAGCCAGTTCTTAACCCACCAAAGCATGCCCCTGCCCAAGTCCCAGGCTGCCAGCTTTTCCAGGAGAATGCTGTGGGAGACAGTATCAAAGGCTTTTCTGGAGTCCAAGTCCATCCACCTTTTTCTTCATCCACCAGGCAGGTTGCCTGGTCATAAAAGGAGATCATGTGGGTCAGACAGGACCTGCCTTTCCCACACCTGTGCTAAACAGGGCCTGCTCCCCTGGATTGTCCTGCACTTGTGGTATGACGGCATTCAAGATCTGTTCCACAACCTTCCCAGACCAAGGTCAGGCTGACAGGCCTATAGTTCCCTGGATCCTCCTTCAGACCCTTCTTGTAGGTGGGCATCACACTGGTTAACCCCCAAACATGTAGAACCTCCATGGTTCCAAATGACGATGGCAAATGATGGCGAGTGTCTTGGCAAGCTCTTCTCTCAGCTCCTTCAGTATCTTCAAGTGGATTTCATCCAGCCCTGTAGACTTATGAATGTCTAAGTGGCACAGCAGGTCACCTAACTACTTACTCCTGGATTACAGGTGGTCAATTCTGCTCCTGTCCCTGTATACCAGCTCTGTTGAAGACTGAGGCAAAGGAGCCATTAGATGCCTTATCCTTGGTTCTGATGTTCCCCTTTGCGTACATAAAGGATGGAGATTTTCCTTGGTCACTACTTTATATTTAAAAAACATTATTTTATTATCGTTCACAGCAGTGGCCAAATTGATTTCTAGCTGAGCTTTCACTTTTTAAATTTCCTCTCTGCATGACCTAATGACATCCTTGTGGTCTTCCTGACTCGCTTGTCCTTTCTTGTGATATAGTCTCTTTTTTTCCCCTGAGTTCCAGCAAACGCTCCCTATTCAGGCAGGCCAGTCTTCCCTGAGAGCTTGCCTTTTGGCACATAGGGATGGCTTGCTCCTGCACTGTACAATGTCCTTCTTAAAGTATGTCCAACTTTCCTGGATCCCTTTGTTTTTAAAGGCTGTTTCACGAGGGAATCTCAGAACCAGTGAGAAAGGCTGAAGTCTGCCCTCTGGAAGACCAAGGTTTTGTTTACCCTTTCCTTACTTCACTGAGAATGTAAAACTATCATTTTGTGGCTGCTGTGACCAAGACACCTCCACCACCACTGATCTGTGACCAGCCATCTTCTCTGGTTCAGCAGAGCACCACCTCTTGTTAGGCTCACTTACCAGGCTGTGCCAGCAAGTTATAATCCAGGAACCTTCTGCAACCTCCCAAAAGAGCTAGGGCTACTTATAGGGAAACCTCAGCCAGATGTTAAAAAATGCTCCAGCTGCCTCTTCATCTGGGTTGGGTGGTCTATAACAGATTCCCGTCAGGATGTCTGCCTTGCTGGATTTCACCCTGATTCTTACCACAGAGACACTCAGTAATACCCTCACTGTCCTTGGGCTCTATCCAGTCAAAATTCTCCCTAACGTACAGAACCACCCACCTCTCCTTCCTCACCTATCCCTTCTGAAGAGTTTACAGCCATCCATTGCAGCAGTCCAATCCTTGCAGATTTATAGCCTTATGATTACAGACGGCATCCCACATGCAAGGTCAGAACAGGGATGATCCTAGCAGCTTGATCTAGATCTTGCTGTAGAGTATAAAAGTTCACTGTGTAATATTTAAACTGCTCTTGTGACAAGAAATCCGTGTGATGGCCCCATTCTAAAGTTTGCAAGCTTTTAGCTATCTAAAGTACCTGTTGTTTTGCTGAGAAGAAAAGTTGCAGTCTGCAGAAAGGCAGGAAATACTGCTCATTTTGAAGGAAACTGGGTCTCAGAGTACTGCTGCAATAGTTTCATTTCATGCGCAAGGCAGGGATTAGTTAATTGGAGAAAATCCAATCCAAGACCAACAACTTTGCACCCTTACCTCATGAGGAAAGAGCTGGCCTGCAAACTTTTTGAGATCTCTAATCCAAGTTCTGAAAGGTATAAACTGCCTCCAAAGCAACTGTATCACTGCAAATACTCGGGGGCCTTTTTTCCTCCCACGGACAGGATTTGGCAAAGAATATGCCATGGTCCATTGATCAATGGATTAGGAAGGCCTGTAAAGACTTTTGTTTCTAAAATTAATAGATGGAGGTGAAATTCTTTTTTTTTCCTCCCAAAGTCCTCACAGACTACTGCAGTTACTGTAGGTTTATCAGCACTTGGGAAAATTTAATAGACTGCATCTTATAGTGTATAATGTCATACCCAAAGATAAATTATAAGAGATGTGAGCTATTGACCAACTTCCACAACTTCTAGATATCAGCTGTTATGGGACCCTTTGCTGTGGAATGCATGAAATCTTCCTGTCCTGCTAGATAAGAGGATCCTGGAAACAATGATCCATTTTCCCGGTAACCATAGTGTTCCTTAGAGCTATTGCCCCCAAGTACCATCCTAAACATCTTGTATGTATGGAATTCAGCAACAGAAACATACTTAGACTAAGACTGAAGTACTTCTTTGTAGTTGGCTCAAGAAGGGGTCTATAATTATATGTAAGATACTGTTTGTATATAGGGGTTCTCCCCTGTGTTATAAAAATTTGGCATCATGGGCAGATAGACATGGGTTTGCACACCATGGAGGAGGATACCTCTCCTTCATTTTCAGCCTTTGTGTAGTCATCCCTTCTTCTGCATTCCTCAGCAGCCAGCCATCAAAACTTTCTGAAAAGTTGGCTTTCAAAGGACAGATCTAATGTTTGGTTGTTGTATATACCATGCTGCCTACAGTTTGGTGTCATACAAATATTTTAGATAAATTGAGTCTGACTTGATGGTTGTCTTCACCTTGGCATTTAAAATCAATTCATCAAACTGCTCTCAGGTCCTCTTGAGACTATGCTTCATAGCAACTGGTTAACAGAGTAAAATGCCAGATAAAGACAGCAATTCTATTTGTTTATAAAGGGTGAAGGGGACCTCTAGAGAGGGAGTCCAAAGACATTTTGCGATGCAAATTGGAAAGCTCTCTGCACCATACAGGCAGGCAAAAGAGGGACAGTCACAGTGTGGATCATTCTACAGTGTTACTGTAGACTTATGTATCTCTGATCGGGTTTCAGTTTGTGTTTTGCAGGTTTTAGAAGGAAGTTTTCTTCCTTTTGTGTGAAGTTGTTAATTTTCCTCTTAACTTGCAACAGCATAAGGCATCTGATAATCAGAATATTCACCCTGAGTGTGAATAATGCAAAGTCTTTGGTGTAAGACAGGATTTTCCAAAAACCCTCCTACAAGACTGTCAGACTTTGATTTTGGTGCACATGGGCTGAGGCCTAAACACCACACATGATTAATCCTTCCCCATACATGATTAATCTCATTGGTCAAATGAATCCTGAAGCTACCTGAGATAAATATCTCCAAACAGACAATTTATCCCTGCAACTTCAGTTATTTTATCAAACAAGCTGTTACAATGCATGAAGTCATCTTTGTTAGTCAGAAACAATGTCTTTATATGTTTAGATAACACAACCAGTATGTTTTTAAAGTCACCTAACACAAGTTCCTAATGCTCCAAACACCCTTCAGTACCTGTAGGGTACTTCTGTATTCCTAGAAAAACTCATTTATATTCATATAAATGAACAAAATGTTATGACTGGGGTGCCTTTCTAATCTGCCAGAAGTTAAATTTATATTTATACATGCCCATAGTTCTACTTGCCTTTTAAAGCCATTATAGTTCATTATGTGAAAAGTGTATTTTATGAAAGCATTTAATAAAAATCACTTAAAACATGCTGTTGTTCAGAAATTACTTGCTGCAGGAGCTATTTTACACAGCTGAAAGTTTCAGGGTCAAAGGAAAAAAGTAAGATCAGTCTTTGCACTTAGAGAATTTCCAGTAAGCTTTGATTAAGTTATTTTTGAACCAGTGTCTTTAAATTTTAACTTTTTGCTACATGAAATATGACAGCTTGAGTAGGTATGATAGACAATATGTCTATAGTTGCCATATGTATCAGTTTATTTTGGGGAGAG
This sequence comes from Sialia sialis, assembly GCA_009812075.1. Lineage (NCBI taxonomy): Eukaryota > Metazoa > Chordata > Aves > Passeriformes > Turdidae > Sialia > Sialia sialis. Next base: position 97,601,899 of record VRYO01001463.1, on the reverse strand, counting down.
CTAAAGAAACTAATCCTGCTTCTCTTTCTCACACATTCAGATCCACAAATCTAACTACTTGAGTGAAATAAATGAGATGTGGACCTTTTTATATATTTGTACTCTGTTATACTTGCTTTTATAATTCTTTTTGTTGCTCAGAAGTTGTTTAGGCACAGTGTTGATGCACAACATCTACATTAAAGCTGTCCCTTTGGTGTATTGCACAGTTAATTAGAGGCTGGCACAGCTGCTTGATCAATTCCTGTGCCTCAGTTTTCTCCTCCAGAAATTAAGGTATTATAATCTGATCCTGAAGTGATTTTTAAAGGTGCTTGGAAGATATTTATTCTGGTGATCATGGTGGATGGGAATATTTAGACTGACTGTATATTGGAGCTTCAAATGAACGAGATACTGAGGAATATGTAACTTTGTCATTAGATGTGTGCAGATTTTTTTTTCCATAGGATTTAGTCCTGAATATCAAACTGCTGTAGTTTAATCTCTTTTTCGGGTCAAGCAGCATTTTCTGATCCATTTTCGCATGTAAGCTGATTTCCAGTGCTTAACACATTTCTTTCTACCACAGGTTTTAAAATGTATCAAGTGGTTTTAGGCATATTATTATAAGAGAAGATGGAAAGAGTCTAGACAAAAGCCAAAAAAAAGAGTTGAACATTAGTAAATTTGGCCACAATGGAAGGTTGAAGTCAGAACATTTGACTAGTATAGAAAAGCATAGACTGAAGACAGGAATGACAACACTCTTTGAAAAAGAATGGTAATATTTTTTTTCGATTTTTTACCACTGGATGCAGGACATGAGAACAAGAGAAAGACTAGAATTGTTTTCCAATCTCCCATGCTGTTATATGACTCTTATGTGTAAATGACTATCAATTCAGCATCCTCTTCCCTGCAGCTGAATTCATTATGTACCACATTCCCAGTGGCTTCCATATTTTCTAGCATGTGCCAATTTCCTTCCATCTCACATGTGATGAGAGATGTCTGTTGAGCTGTTGATTGATGCATGGCTTCAGCATCAGTGGAAAGAGTTTGCTTCTGAAGAGTGTAACAGCCCTTGCTGCACCAGACATGCTGATGAGGGTGGCTAAGACTTGTCTTCCCTGCTGCTGTCTCTCCAGCATGCCTTGCTGACTACACTAATAGGTTATAAGGCCACAGCATCCCACTGTTATTTTATTTTCTCTCAATTATGGAAGTGCTGTTTTCCAAATCTCCTTACACATAACAGAGTTAGTGCTATTTTTTTCTTACCTGTCCTAATCCTCTTTCTGTCCAGAACCTGAATCTTTTCTTCTTGTTAATCTTGCTCTCACTGTGTATATTCCTCTGACTTGCTGTTTGTCTTAATAAGGACCATTAAAAGGCATCAGAATGTTGCTCCAAATGAACAGTATCCTCAGAAGAACATTGCTTCTCTTGGAGTAAAACAGTGTTCCTCCTACCACTTATTTCCCTTCATTGTCAGATATGCTCCTTTTCTGGACCTCTTTTTGCCTGGAAAGTATGAGTATTAGAGAGCTCTTAAATGGGTTGTGTTCACAGCAGCACATTGAGTAGAAGGGGACTGATGTTGCCTCAGCAAAGAAAAGACTTCTCTGAAAAGAGGACCCTATATGGACCCTGCATGCTGCTGATCTGAGCAACACATCTGCTTCCATATTCAGCAGCTCTGAAGGCTAATTCTGGAGTTCCCCAAGCTCCATGGGAGACAATGAAGTCCTGCTTGTCTACACTGTCTCAAAGCTGGAATACTGGCACCACCTCTGCTGGTAGTCCTTGATTATCTCAGCATTAGTTCAGTGCTTTTTTCCTTTCCAGTAACTAAAAGGGTGAGCATGAAGAAATTAAACACATAAACTCCTGTGGACAGACAAGCTTATCCTTAACAGCTCTTAACAAGAAAAGTAGAACTACACTATGTGAGGTGAGCAGCCTTAGAATAAATACTTTAACATTACAATGTTTGACCTTCAGTAATCCAAAAATGCTGAATAATTCTGAAAAGTGATGAGAAGGAAATATGGTAACTTTCTTCAGAAATATCTAATGCTAGCCATATTATTCCAGCTTAATTATTTCTTTATGGAGATGATATTGGGAAATTTGTGATTGTTGGGAGACTACACCTTCACAAATTCTTCCAATAAGTCTGAAATAAATCTCTTTTGGATCAATGAATTTCTGACAAAGCTATTTTTTAAAGAGGAAGACAGACCTGGCTGGCTTGAAAGGTTTCCGAAGTTGTTAGATTAGCTGAACTGATCATTTTCTATCTAAATGATCATACATTTGGAAGCTCAATTTTTTGTTAAAAAAACTTATCATTCCATCTGGAGAAGAATGAATTTATCTGGAAGTGTTCCATCAGTGTCACTGCCTTCCTTCAGCTGAGGAGAGAGGAGGGAGGTTTTGAGCATCCCAGTGGTGAAAAATAGCTCATCAGCAACTGTTGCCATGTCAGGCACATCACTGATATTTACTGTGCAATATTTTTGTGATCTGTCAAGAAACAGTAAATTCCTCCATAGATGAGCATCAAACTGGGAAATACTTTGCAAAGCACTAGACAAGTTTTCTTCATGTACTGCATTGCTATGTGTGGCATGACATGAGACTGTCTTAACAGGCGGTGAAATATGCTGTGGCAAGCTACCAAACCATGCTGGAAACTTGGTTTTGTTTCCCCAGGGCTCCATTATATTAGTTCTGTACTGAAGGTTGACCTGAGTCTGCAGAGAGAAATCCCATCCTTGCTGGACATGAAGGAGTCTCTGGGTGGGCAGCATCTTCACCTCCTTTCCAAGAAGTATCTGTGGAAATGTCACAGATCAGACTGGAAGAGGCAGTCAAGCTTAAGCATCTGTATTGCTTCTTTGAGCATATGGACTAATTCAGAAGTCAAACTGATAAGGCACAAAAACATTAGTAGCCTGTCTTGTAGAAATAGTGATGTAAGTGGAAGGAAAAGAAATTAACCTGTTAGCTCTTTGTCACTGTAAGATGAGAAGTAAGTGAGCTCTGTTAATTTATCCATGTCATGAGTGGCTGTAATCTTGTCTCTGGTTGGTGTCATTTCTTCATAGTTACTGATGCAAATATAATTTTGTGTTTAATTATAACCTTACAGGCAATCATTAGAAAATTGTATTGTATCAAATTAAAATATGTCTTTTATATTTTTTTCCCAGCATCTCTGACAATTTCTTTAAAACTTCTATCTGGTTCTTCCTCTATATTGAAGAAATTGCTGACATTCTTTTGTCTGTCTTCTGTGATGACAACCTAGAAATACCTATAATGCTATCAAAACATACTTACCAACTTCATGTCATTTGACTGAAAGGACATATTTTGCCACAAATGCTTTTTACATACTTAAAGCCAAAATCCATATTTTTATTAAAAATTGGTTCTTTTTTATTTTAACCAAGACTAATAAGAAATATTGTCACTGATCTTGGAACTGAGAAAATCAGATACAGCTGTGGGAATATAAGGGGAAATAGCCTGAAAAGCATCACTATTGAAAGTGAAAGCCTAGTTTCCTTAAATTCTGCGATCCACTGAAGTAGTCTCATCAGAGCTGAATAAACAAGACTCTGCTATATATATACTGTGGAACTAAACTGTGGGAGGATGCATGTGCACTTAAAGGTCTGTTATATTGAATTATTAAATGAGATCTTTTTGTTTGGCCATGTGACTGAAAAGCTTTTTGTTTGATTTTATTTTCAAGCTGCCAACAGCCAAGAACACCATATATTTGCTGTGATAAATCCAAAAAGGCAGTTGGTAAAGGATAAAGGTGTCTTTCTCCAGGTAGAATTTAAATGTTTGATTAAGAAATAAAACTGTGGTAGCTACAAATAAACTGGAAACTCATATTTGAAATATCTCTTCTTTGCTCAGAAAAAGAAATTTAAATTTAGAATTAACACACTGTCTGTTAGGTAACACTGCAGAAGACTTTGGTACAATAAATTATTTTGGTTGTACAAGGATGAGCCTTAGTGGCCCTTCTATACAGGAGAATGAATTGTTTATTGCCTTGTGGCTGCTTCCAGCTTAAAAAGATTTTTATGCTAAATGTTTTTGTAGTTGATTTTAATGTTCCTCTGGCAAGATCTCAGAAGCATATTTTTAAGAAGTTATATATAGACAATTACTTAATTTTAAAATAATCCAAATCTAATTTGAAAAGTTTCAGATTGAAGTTTTGTCAATGCCAATTATCGTACAGTAATTTCACACTCATAAGCCGCACCTGGTTTTAAGCCGCACTTCTGGGTAGCTGGGAAGACCATAGAATTTGTCCATAAATAAGCTGCACCAGTTGATAAGCCACACTTTTTTTTAAAAAAAGCGAGGATCCATGTGCAACAAAGTAACAAGTTAGTAACAGAATCACACAATAGCGGGGTTTGGTGTCAGGTGCTCAATTTGCAAACAGTTTTCACAGACCAGCGAAGCCTTTAAAGGCAGCCCCAGGTGCCCTCCTGTGCCGCGGGCCCCAGCACTCCCACCCCCAGCACTGGCTGCCGTGGCTCCCTGCTGCTTGGCAGCCGCGGCGGCTCTCTGGCAAAGCCAGCGGCAGCTCAGCGGGATGGCCGCACCGAGGCAGCTTGGTGGGCTGGCCACATAAAAGCGGTGAAGCCAGGCTGCCCGCGTGAAGCGGCTCGGCAGCTTGCCACCAGTGGCTCCGGCTCGCCGCCGACCCGGCAGCAGCTCCGCGGCAGCTCCCTCCCTGGCCAGCTCGCACTTCTGGGTTGGCATTTCGCCAGAATTTGTCCATAAATAAGCCACACCTGGTGATTAGCTGCACTTCTGGGATTGGCTTGATTCTTCACTGAAATAGGTGCAGCTTATCAGTGTGAAATTACTGTATTTCTGTGCTTTTTATTCCTTTGAAATATGGTGGAAGAAAGTTTATCAAGTAGCTGCTTAAGCCTGGTTTTTCCTCATTCCTAAGGACTAGGAGGATCAAGTAAATAGATAGCAAAAGAGCTAGCTAGTCACCAGGTGAATGTAGCCATCAGAAGTTAAATTATAATTCATATTTTTGGTAGGATCTTCAAACAACTTGTCTTCAGTATTTTAAGGGGCAGAGGTTCAGATAGGCTCTTGCTTTGAAAAGCTTGCAGCCCAAAAGTTAATAGATCAGATAAATGAAGTTGTCAAGAGAACAAATTAAAATGCAATCAAAGCTTGTAAATAGAATATTTCTTCTATGTTTTTTGGAGCTATCAGTTTTAAGGAGGGTTTCTGCTCAACAATAAGGGTAGAGGACAAATGAAAGGGTAGCAAGAAAGTGGAGGAGCTGGTAAGAGGGAGGGAAAAAAGAAGTAATGAGGAAAGTGTGAACCTGAGTGCACAGCTAGTAACCCAAAGGCTGAGACACTATTAGAAAGCTGTCCAGGTACTTTTTAGCTACATTAGTAAGTACAGGCAGAAACTACGATGACAGGATTTTTTTTTTTTCTTTTTTTTTTTTTTTTTATTCAGCAGAGTAATGTTTTGCTTTATTTAGGATGAGTAAAGGACACAGAAATTCAGCCTAGGATACCACTGCTAATTATTCAGACAGTTAAATTTAGACCTTGTTCAATCAAAAGAAGCAATCAATCTTTTCAAGAAGTATGGGAGCAACATAAGCCAGAGAAGGACAAAGAGATTGTCTTTGCAGTTCTTTGAGATTCCTTTTTGTTTCATTCGTTCTCTTCTGTATAGCTAGTGCAGATGTTCTGAACACAGCAGATTTCTGTACTGCTGTTCACAGGAGGATGGCCAGAGGCTTAGATGCTAGTCTGGAATAATCAGATTTTGGTTTATGATTAACATTCTCTGAACTTAGAGTTGAAGTTACTTCGTCTTTTCTGTATTTTTTAGCCAAATGGTAAAGGGACCAAAAAATGCACTATTATTGTATTAAGCAATTTTGTGAGGAAACAGAAAACTCAAAAGTATGAGGATTGTAGGTGTTGCTATGCTATTAATATTTCACTTTAACAGCCCACACATAGGCTGCTTGAGTTGTATGCTGCCTTGCCTCAAAGTGCCATCCTATGTTGTGTTTGCCACCTGCACAGAGGTGTTTGAGGCATCCTGTGTGATCTGAGATGACTGTGGGAAGGCAGATGAATCAAACCCGTGATTTCTCAATTCTTTGTTCTTAGCTTAGTTCCTATTCTCTCATAATTATTCGACTCCCACTTAATTCCTTCTTTGTTTTCTCACTCTTTTTTTCTCTGTATATCTTGATCTATGTTGTTGATTGTTTCTTTCCATTTTGTTTTCCTGTTTAAGCTACAATCTATGAAAATCACCTGCCATGCACCATTCCAGCATCTCTACCGTGACGCTGTCCTCTATTATATAGGCTGGCCTCACACACAGTCTAGTGAACAGCTTCTTTAGAATCAGGTTTTCACACCCACTGGGGATAAGCACTGTTCAGAATACAGCCAGAGAGTGATGAGCCACCTTATCATGTGGGACCCCATAGCATGAAGTCTTGTGAAGTTCTTAAGAGAAATGCAAAAGTATAGTGATGTGCTAGCAGTATAGTGATGTAGCTGTTAGTATTACTTCCCTTCTCATAAGCAAAATGAGCCCATTATAAACTTAAAAGCTCATCCTTCAGTCTCCTTGTATTTCTACTGTTCAGCTAAGTTTTACTGCTGGACCTTTTAGGACTTAATGTAGAACAGTAGCCACCTGCTATTGTGTTAAATTTTGCAAAGGTGATACTTCCAATAAAAGAAATTTGCTGGATCTTGCAAAGAGAAGGGTGAGTGAAGGCCTGCCTACATATTGTGGGACACTGCAATATGCAGGTCAGTGTCCTCTGTAAAGATTTTTCTGGTTTTAACCAAATGACCAAGGACTTAAAGTCTGTGGCTTATTCCAAAAGCAATCACAATCTTGGGTTTTTTTGTAGATCTCTTTAGAGAATTTTTACATTATCTGAGCAATGATGAACAATTAGATTCTGTGATATGCGGAAAGGTTACTATGATCATCTCTCATTGAATAATGTTCACATTTGTCATTTAGGCTGCATTTCCCTCTTAATTTTTGATTATGAGAATGTAGCTTATCATAGTGGTTTGTGCTTGTCTGGATATTATTCGGTGTTTTTCTCATTTGTTAAGCAAATTGTTCCAATGCATCATGGTATTTTACAATACTCAAAGCTCCAGCAAGCAAAAGCTTACCAAAAATTAACAAAAGAAAAGCATTTGTAAGAGAAGTACACCTTTTTGCTTCTTTAAGCAGTGGATACCTTATCAGAGCTTCACAAACAGCAGGACAGGCCATCAATAAGAAAAATCCACCTGGTCAATAAAATGTAGAGACAGCATCAATAACTAATTGAAATTCAGTTTTATTGGTTGGGAGAAGGTTCTGAAGTAGCATCACTGCACAGTTATCGTGTATCTTCCCTAGTCATCTTCTTATGAGGGCGTTTGGAGAAAGGTGTGATAGAGATTAGGTCCCTTTTATATGGACAATTAGTCTGACCTGTAGAGTCATCTTTAGCCTCTTCCATACTGGAGAGTGCCTGGTACCTAGCAGCTGCCCTCTTCCGTTACATGGGACATATTTTATTCATTCATGGAATTCAGGATATTACTTCTCTTTGACTTTGTACAGCAAAAATTGCCTATGTTATACATTAGGATAGCAATTGTGGAGCTGCATAATGCCACTGAATTATACATTCCCAAATGCAGTTTACTATGATGGCCTTTCTTCTAGGATATGATCCACTGTTTTGAACTGGAGCCATAAAACTCAGCTGTAAATGGTGGATAAATTAGCATTATTGTGTGCAGTGTAGGAGAAGACCTGGAAGGAGTGGGGGGAACCATTACCAGTACAGTAATAAATATATAAAATACATTGCAAGACAGTGAAGATTTTCTGTAATTTGATGAATGATCAGTTGTTCTATGTGTCATTAGTAGTGCCAGTGTGTGCAGAAGAAAAGTACTGGTAACTCTAGATGGTCTAAAGCTGATCTAGACACCTGAACTAAGTTCAGACATTTTATAAGATTAGTAACAGAAACCAGCACCTCACAAAGCAATTGCTTATTAGTTAAGAGCTTTATTGTAGTGTCATTCTGCATTTTCTGTGGCAAAAAATCTCATAAGAAAACACTCAGTGTTCTGTATTAATCAGGTTTTCAGGCTTTTGAGAGTCCATCAGTGGCAAAGGGATTTTTTCCCACAACATTGCTGCAGATATTAATGAGGACAGAGGCTTCAGCAAACATTTCTCTGTCAGCTGTCGTTTTTACCGGAATGCAATGGTGAAATAGCAGCAGGAGTACAGGGCAAGGCTGAGTTCTTGGAAAGCGTGTGACTGTATAGCATGGAGACTGAAATTCAGTCAACTGCTTAGAGAAGAAATGTTGCATTAAAGTTATGCTGAGATCAAAATATTCATATTCAGAACTGAAACTGTGCAATACACTATGCTACTTCAGACACAGGAATCTTCACTCTGCCATAAAATTGTAATTTATACTTGCTGGGTGTGTTCAGCACTAGAGAAAAAATTAGCAGTTGTTGGGGTTTTTTTTAATCTTATATTTATTATTTTTCTAATTATAAAAATGCTTATCATTTTTAATCCTACAATATAACAGTATCAAAAAATATCTTCTTGCCCATCTTCTTTTTCTGACCATATTCTGAGATTTCAGTGCTGGAGTGTAATGGAAGCGGAAGACTGAAGACATGACTGTAGACATGTTGTGGATGGTGTTGTACAAGTATTGTGGAATGGTGTTATAGATGCATGAGTCTGCATTTCTTGAGATCCAGAGCACTTTACTGGTCTCAAAAAATTTGGACAGGGAGTCTATGACAACGGTTTTGAACTCTTATAAGTTTGTCTTGCTTTTCACACTAGGATTATTCTGTTATACCTAAATTTACCTACTTTTGGCAAATCGGTTTAGCTTATTTTTTTCAATATTTTGACAGTCCTCTGAATTTCTGATGAAGTCTTCTTCTGAGCAGTCATATCTTCCTGACCTGAGTGGTTTTGAACATGTTGGCTGTTCTTTAAGAATACTGATGTATGACTGGGGATGATGTACGCTGGGATGTCTGATGAGGTTGGTTCCTGTCCACCCTGTTGCTGCTCTGCAGGAAGCTGAGCTGCCCTTGAGGCAGCTCCTGGGTGGCCACAGCTTACATCAGAGAACCAGTTTCAGAGTTGGTTTTTTAGTTTGTTTTTTTCTTTCCTTGAATTTCCATAGTCTTAAAGACATTTTAGGAGGGGATGGCTAGGTTTGTCATGGTGATAGTCTCAGTGAGTAGTATGACACTGTCATTCTTGCCTCAAGACAAGAGTTTTCAGTGTAATCAAGCGTTCTCAAGCTAATCTGTAGTTTATTTTACTATATTCATTTCTTGAATATGTTGCAAGCACTTAAAAACATTCTCATTACAATTTTTCTAAATTTGCTCATTTGAATTCAAGATCCTCATAAAACTGAATGTCTTATATGGTAAATAAAGGCACTTAGAAGACTAAAGGTGTATTGTTTAATCTTACATCCTCTGAAAGCTTCATTGAAGGTGCAGCACCCCCGAATAGAAACATTCTTGATGACATTTCGAAATTACATCAGACATGACTGATGGTCTTACTCAAATTTTGTGTTAGTGTAGAATCTGCCATATGTTATATCAGTACCACCTTGCCTCACAATTCCTCTCTACATGTATTTACTTAACAGTATCTGAGTTTACCATTGTATTAAATTTCGCTTTTACTTCATTCTCAATGCTAATTTGACTTAACTATTTAGTTCATATATTCTTAGCAACATGCTGGATCAACATTGATACTAATTTTAAATACCCTTTTAAAAAATCTTTTTATGTCGTTTTAAGAGGAAGCTTAGTGGTAGCTGAGTTAGTTTAATTATAGGAAATGAGATCGCTTTTATCCTGTTTTATTTTATTAGGGTGAAATTGTTCATCAACTATTTTATACAGTTTTCAGAAAATTACAAAAAACTTGAGTATAGAATATTAATTGAGATTCAGTTTGTGTCCATTTCTTTACTTTTTAAAATTAATTTTATTGTAAATGTGTATTGGTTTGGCACAGCTTGGTTTTAGGTATCAGGGCAGCCACAATGATGTCTCCTGTGAGAAGCTGCTGGAAGCTTTCACCAAGTCCAGCAGAACCAGATGGCTCTGAAGATGGACATGCTGCTGTCCAAAACTGGGCCAGTGAGGCTGGTAACACCTCTGTGATGACATATTTTAAAAAAAAATCAAAACAAAGTCACATGTTTTGCAGAGAAGAGGAGGAGGTGAGGGAAACATGGAGACACCAAGGTCAGTGAAGAAGGAGGGGCAGGAGATGTTCCAGGTTCCAGAGCTGAGATTCCTCTGCAGGCTGTGGTGATTGATGACCATGGTGGAGCAGCTGTGCCCCTGCAGCCCATGGGGATCCACGGGGGATGCAGAGATCCACTCACAGCCCATGGGGAACCATGGGGATGCACAGATCCATCCACAGCCCATGGGAGAGGTGCTCATGCCCGAGCTGGTGGATGATTGGAGGAGGCTGTGATCCAATGGAAGAATCAATAAAGAAGGAAGACCTTTGCTTTCAGGGTAGAGCAGCCTGTCCTTGGAGGGCTGCACCCTGTATGAAAAGAGCCTTGTCACAGTAGTTTTTGAAAAACTGTCTGCCTGTTAAACTGTCTGCATCAGGTGCGGTTTGGTTGCTGCTTGTGAGAGTGGACCCATGTTGGAGAAGTTCATGCCTCCCATGGGAGGGACCTCATGACCTCACAGGGAAAGGACTCCTCTCCTGGAGCAGCAGAAAAAAATCTCAGTAATGAACTGACCAAAACCCCCATGCCCTATCTCCCTATGATGTGAGAAGGAAAAAGAGATAGGCTTGAGGGAAGAATGTTCTAAGGGCTTATTTTACCTTTTATTATCCTTCTCTAATTCTATTGGTAATAAATTTCACTTTGCAACTAAAGTTGAGCCTATTTTGCCCATAAAATATTTAAAATACTTATCTCAGTCATGAAACCTTTGTTGGCTTTTTTTTTTTTTCCCTTTTCCCTCCTTTGCCCAGCTGTGGCAAGGGAGAGTGAGTGAGTGACTCTTGTGGGTGTCTGATGCTGGGCCAATGTCAAACCACAACAAAAGGATACAGACTGTTCATATGCATTGATAGATGTTCTCAAACTTAACCTCAATTGTTATTTCTCTGTATGGGTATGCTAAGAAAGAAGAAATGCTAGCCACTTGTCGTCACTAAATTCTGGACTCATGCAAGCCCTTCAGGCCACCAAATGTTCAAGGTCTTAGTTTCCTCTGCTCTTATTTTTTTTCTAATAGCCTGAATTCAAATCCATAATATGGATTACGATATTTTCACACCTATAAGACGCACCAGAGTATAAGGTGCTCTTCCGGGTTGCCGGCAAGTTCCTGTACTTTGTCCATATATAAGGCGCACCAGCGTATAAGGGCACTTTTTTTTTGCAGCAAGGATCCAGCTCCCAGCAGCCCCGCCCCGCCCCGCCTTGGGCCAGCCTGGCTCTCACTTCTAGGTTGGCAATTCTCCGAACTTTGTCCATATATAAGGCGCAACGGCGTATAAGGCGCACTTCCAGGTTCAGATCAAAACTTCAGTCAAAAACATGTGCCTTATATGCGTGAAATTACTGTACTTATCACTTGGGCCTAAAAAAAAAGACTAGCCACTTATCAGTCCAATTTTCCATTCTTTAGCATGTTGTAGATCCTTCCTAGGCTTCTTTGAAATACAGAAGAATCTGTCCTTCTTCTGTCCTCTTGGGCCACCAATAAAGTGAGCTATTTCTGTTACTAAAGTTAATTCTTATCTAGAAGGGTGGTCAAACTGAGGTTTAAGGGGGAGATTAGGCATTTGCTGCTCCTAGGCACAGCCTTCATTTTACCATTAAGAACTATTAGATACTTGCAATAACCTGTGTGCTTCAAGTCTATTTTCTCTTGTTCTAAACCTAGTGCTACTTGCCATTTCCTAACCCTAGCCATAAACCCTGACTTTAACCCAGGTATTCCACAGAATAAGATGAAGAATATGTTTAAAATTTATTTTACCCTGTCCATGAGTGGAGGTGGTGGAGTTAAGCCACATGTAGGGCAGACAAGCTTTCATCTGGCTTTAACCATACCCCAAAAACGCCCTATGGGTGCTGACCTAACTGAGCAAAAATAAATTATAGACTTCTGCTGACAAGAGACTTCCACTTTGAGGCAGAAGTGCACAAACAAGTGCTGAAAGTTACGTCAGTTTCTGGGACTGTCAACCTGGCCACTTTTCTGTTTAGACCATCAATGGTAAACTTGTGAATACAATTAAGTTGATTGTAAAAGGCTGAGCTACAAATTCAGTAGCCCGTGGAGTTATATGGGTGGGATCTGAAAGAACCTATGAGGAATAGTTCATTTTAGCCCCAGTCTGCTCCTCTGTCTCTATATGGAATTGTGGGGATGGGATTAGGATTGCTTTTGGCAAAAGGGTAAGTGAATCCCAGTTACCTGTGTACATGGCATGAGGTGCAGAATTTCCATGAGGGTAAATTTTTAGCCTCTGGCTTGGAAGTTTTAGATCCAGCTATATGACATGTTTGTAGTTCTGATTTGGATTGGGAGAATTGAGAAACCATATTATAAAGTATCTGGATTAAGATTAGAGTTGGTGATTGTAGATTGTTGGTAAATTGTAACACTGCATCTTACTTCAGCTAAATATCTGTATATAAATGGAAAGTTGGAGATAGGATAAAAAACTCCCAAACCATAGGAGGTAGGTGCTACGGGAGGTTGTTCCCTTCTGAGCTTTGCACTGTGGGGCCTGAGTGGATATGTGCCAGTGATAATGAAAAAAGAGTCTATCATGACAACTTTTCATGCTGTAGTTTATTATCTGTTATAAATGCTCATACTAGACTTAAAATGCTTCTTGCTTCAAATGTGGTTTGAATGTCTTGCTGTGGTCACAAGGCTTACTTGGCAGCCACCTCTTTGAAAAGGAAATGCTGGATTTTCAGAAAGCCCTCTCGTGTGGATCAAAGCCACACCACAGCTAGGGGCAGACTGGCTTGTGGGTGACGAGGAGCAATGTGAAGGCCTGTGATGATTCAAAATGTTAAATTAAATGATTTCTCTTTAAAATTCTCTGTGATACTTGTTAATATTTTATTAAGAGGTTGGTGATGAGAGTTTTGGGACTAGTTAACTGTATTAAAAGCAATCAAAAATGCCCACATATGCCAGAAAATGAACATAGCTATTGGCAGCAAAAGGCTAGTCTTTCTCTTTTTCATCTCTGATATAATTCTTTCTTGTCTTTCTGCTGTAATTATGTCAAAACTTTCTTTCACATGCTGTGTCCACAGGTAGCATTGAGTCACCTTCATGATTATCTTGACCTCCAGTTTCCACAGTAGAAATGCTCACCACCCCTTTGTGCAGCGTGATTTTGGGCTGTGAGGCTGGCTGGGCTTAGGAGAAGAAGGCAGTCTGAGAAGGAGTATGGTAGTACTGAAGCTGTACTTCCTTTGTTTTAAGAAGACTAGGCTATAATGTTTATATATTTATTCATAGCATCAGCTAATTGCTACTGTTTAAATTTTGTGAGGCTTCTGGGTTTTGTTTTGGTTGGTTTTGTTATTGATTGTGCAAATGGACAGTTTGGTGAATTTGTAATGGGAGAGCAATCTGAACATCAATTTGTGGGGTGGTTTGTTCTTACAAGTGAATACTCTATAAAGATTTGGGCATTGCTTTACAAGTAGGGTGAAGCCTATCTGCAGCTATGTTTAAGTCTCCAGTATTATAATGAATGGATAGCAATGGCATTTAATAATGGAATGCATTTACTGTGCTTAATTACAGTGCAAAGTGTAGCTGCATCAAATTTTTTGAGATTGCTGATTGAATCGTCCTTATTGCTGAATTATTGTAGCACACTTATTATCTAGTGGGTGACAATCTACTTATGAATTAATGAGGGGAGCAAAATGAACGCCATGTTTTAAATAAGCATCAGCCTCACATTAATTTTTATGACTTTATGTTGAAAATCATGCCGGTAAGAATTATGTTAGTACTGTTCAATGTAATGAGAAGCAAAACCTAATGAGGTTTTTTTCTTTCTTTGTCTGAACTGGAGGACAACTGGTCAGTAGAGTTCTCTGATTCTTTCTTGCTTTGAAACCATGGTATTATTTGCTAAAACAAAAGTTGCATCACTAAAAGAATCAGCATTCCCCCAAGGACTCCATACTTGGAAGTATATTTAACACACACACCCTATACTCCTGCTTTTATTTTTTTTTAATTTTTTTTCTTTTTTTTTTTTTTTTTTTTTTTGACAGAAAAAGTTTCTTGTGAGAACTTTGGAAATTTTAGAACACGAAACACCCCAAAAGTAAAATGCAAGAACAGAAGAGTAGAAAGTAGCAGTGTTTTGGTTTGTGTCGTAAATATTAAATTATTCCTTATTCCTTTCACTACAGGTTCTTCAAAAACTAGGAAAAGCAGATGAAACTAAAGATGAACAGTTCGAAGAATATGTTCAAAATTTCAAACGCCAAGAGGTCAGTTACTTTTTCAGTTTCTTTAATTGTGTCTTTAAAATTAAATATATTTAGCTTGCTGATTTTGAAGACGGTGTTGCAGGGGAACAGGTAAGATTTTATTTTTTGGTGGGTACAAGATTTCGTTCTGAGATTTTCAGACAGAGATAACAGTTGCATTTGTGCATGCAGAGAGCTAAAATATGGGCTGAAAATAAAAGAACATTTATAGTCATTTGTAACAGCATGTTGGGGGTTTGGGGGGGGTGTGGACTGAATCTACTCTTTCCCTTGGTAAAGAAGCTGAGAATTTTCCCCATTATCATGTTAAAGGTCTAGCAGGACAGCGGTGGAGCTGTTAATTGCTCAAGACAAAGGATGTGTGTGGGGCTGGCTGGCTTTGATTGGTGGTGGTTGGGAGGTTTTTGGGTTGCTTTTCTCCTCCCAGGGGGAGGCACACTCGCCTGCTGGAACACGGAGGAGAGAGGATCTGACTTCTTCCCTTCGGTTCGGATTTGCCTGCATGTCCTTTCGCTACAACCACGTCCCGCTTCTAAAAACAGCGCTGAGCACCCAGACCCAGGAACGGTGAGCAGTTTTCTGTCTCCCACCTGGGACACAGCCCTGCCTCGGCTCCCTGCTCCTGCCGTGCTGCTGCTGCTGCTGTGAGGGACCCGCCCTGCTCCCCGCCGGGACCACGTGGAGAAGAGTGTCTGGGACTGGGAAACGGACTGAGTTTTGTTCCGTCTAATTGTTGTTTCTTTTATAGCTGCTGTTCTTGTTTGTCTTGTAGATATATCAGTAAAGAACTGTTATTCCTGAGCCCATACTTTTCTGCCTGAGAGCTCCTTAATTTCCAAATTATAGCGAACTGGGAGGGAGGGGATTTTCATTCTCCATTTTAGGGAAAGCTCCTGCCTTTTTCTGGCAATACCTGTCCTCTAAACCAGGACACATCATCATGCATGAACTGCTGGAGATCAGAGAACATTTTCACCAGTAGCTGAGAATAGAACCCAACCTCAACTAAATGCAGCTTTGTGGTCAACTTCTTACAAAAAAAGAGAAGTATTTCTATGGTTTCATTTTGTGGATTACTTTCATCCGCGCTATATAATAATATTGGTTTTATAAGACTGAGCAGGTTAATAGTTTTGGACAGTACATGTGTTGTAAAGCTCCCTGTGGGTGCTGGGGTCTGTGGTGGCAGTGCTGATGAAGCATAACTAGGCAGCAATGCTCAATGACTCTTAGTGTTATTAAGACAACACAGGAAACCAAAGGTGCTCCAAGGAGTTTATAATCTATTCCCAAAGCAGTCCTAAATTCTAACCCAAATTACTTGTTACTTTGTTGGACATTTTGGCTCTGAATTGCAATTTATTATATAGTACCTTTCTAATAAAAATTAATGCCTGCCATGAACTGTGGTAATACCACCAAGGAAATAGTGTTGTTACATAAGTATGAACTGACATATCTGTCGTCTTTGTGAGCTGTTATTTAGAGCTGCTATAGAAAGGAACTGGAGAACTACTCCCACACATTTTACACAATGTAAAATTTGGCTCACATCAGTGTTTGCAGTTTCTGCTCGGAATCAGTCCTTTTCTGCTCGGAATCAGTCCTATTCTACCAAATGCACTTTCCTCCTTTCCATGTAAACAAAAAGCCTGCATCCTGACTGCTAGAATGCTTATTAACTCTTATTAACTCTTTTGCATTTTATTGTCACTTCGCCTTTACTTTCTTCAATGAAGAAGAGAGAGAGGTTTCAAAAGCTACTGAGCTTTCTTCTTCACCAAAGAGAAACATACTGGGAAGTAAAAGAATCTCTTTCTCTGAAAAGGGTAGTTCCAAAATTTCTTGAGGTCAGGAAGATGGTGGGATTTAATAGAAGTTTTAAAACCCTACAGAGATGCTATATTTTCCCTTTTCTTCCCTTTCCACTTTTCCAAGTCTTCTTGACTTTTTGATTATCTGATGTTGCTGCTTAGCTGTGTTGTCCGTAGCTCAGCTGTTTGCACAGCTAATAACTGTGTTTGTAAAAACAAGGTACATCTCTGAGGGATTTATTTGGTATAGGACCAAATGGAGCATCCCCATGAAGAAACATAATTTCTGGTACTTTTCTCTGTTAGTTCAAAATTCTGATACAAAAGAAGAGGGGAAAGAGGGGAAAACATCCTTTTAAGCAAAATGATATTTCAAGTATTGGGTTTTTTCTGTCCTTTGCCAAGAATTTTCTGTAATGGCAATTTTAAGCTGAAAATCTTTCTTAGGGCTAAGGAGGATATTAGCATTACTTTCTTTTTATTTCATCATTCTTTGATGTACATAGAGGCAATAATAAACAGTAATAAACAGGAACTGCATGATGCTAAATCCTAAATGCAAATGCAAGTTGGGACCAGAGAGGGAACTGGGTAGGGAAGAGTGACTACAAAGACAGCTACTACAACTATCATGACAGTTACGTGCAGATTAGGCTAGATCCACTGACATACCTGATGAGAGAGACTGTATTTACTGAACTAGTCACACATGCTTACTGTGCTTTCAAGGAGTTCTGTTGTGCTCAATTCTTCAAATACAAGGGAAAAAATGCTGCAAAAGCCCTGTTTCTGCCATGTTCACCAATAAGAAGCATTGAATTGTTTGAATTTTCTAAGTTTTGTTCATGCTTTGATCTACAGTTTATTAGCAATGCAAAGGTATGAAGCATTACAGAGTGCATCTGAATTATCACTCTTACTAACTAATGCTATGCACGATTGCTGTCTTCTGTGAACTCAGGCAGCTGTCCTTTCTTGGTTTACATTCAGTCCTGCTTTCAAGTTCATTCTGCAACTCTAGAGGCTTTAGATAAAGAACAGTCAAATTCTAGATATTACCTTTAAAAAGACAGTCTGGATTTATCCCTGTGCTGAGATTCACCAAACTTGATGTGGGCCGTTCAGGAGGCTTGCAAGAACAACCAATCCTTTTAGAGGCTGTCCCATCTTTTCCAGCGCCCTCCAGGATTATTTGTCTCTATGGTGGTCACCTCCTCCTTTGAGAGGAGGTCCAAGCTTTACTTCGTTTCTTGCAATCTCACTTAGCAGTGATTTGTCTGTTACTTGGTCACCTCACCTACCCACAGTTCTTTCTGAGGAACACTATCACTTCAGTTATATATCTCTTTGCAAGTTCTTTGTTGCAGCTGGTGCTTTGTGTGCCCTGAAAGCTGTGAAAATGGTCTGTTTATCTTGTTTGCCTGTCTTACTGAGCTTGCAACTCTTGAGAGGTCAACTAACCTTAAGTATAGAATGATCTTTTTATTACTACTCTCCAAAGATAATAAATGAGGATCCCCCATGGGCTGTGGGTGGATCTCTGCATCCCCCATGGATCCCCATGGGCTGTGGGTGGATCTCTATATCCCCCATGGATCCCCATGGGCTGCAGGGGCACGGCTGCCTCACCATGGTCATCAATCACCACAGCCTGCAGAGGAATCTCAGCTCTGGCACCTGGAGCACCTCCTGCCCCTCCTTCTGCACTGACCTTGGTGTCTCCATGTTGTTTCCCTCACATGTTCTCACCTCCTCCTCTTCTCTGGCTAGGAAAGAACTCTGTGTGCACTTTTTTTTCCCCCCTCCTTAAGTTTGTTATCACAGAGACATCACCAGCTTCTCCAATTGGCCCAGCTTTGGCCAGCAGCATGTCCATCTTCAGAACCATCAGGGATTGGCTCTGCTGGACGTGGTGGAAACTTCCAACAGCTTCTCACAGAAGTCACTTCTGGGGATATCTTGCTACCAAAAACAGGACATGCAAAAGCAGTGCAGTGCTGCAGATCTGTCTGAGGAAAACAGTCATTTAGATTCCCCAGTCATCCATTCCCATGTCTTTCTGAATACAGTTGGATAAGAGCCTCTTCTGGACTTCACAACCCAGAGCTGAATTACCCAGATGAATCACCTTGGAGAAACTGAGTCATCCCATGTCCAGAGGGAACAGAGCATAGTTGCTTTGCAGAGCCTCAGGACTTTCTCTATCAAAACCATTAAGCTCCTGCAGCTGATGCTAACAGTAAAAACATTTAGATTTTGAACAATGAGTACAGCTGTTTTTCATCTTCTTCTTAAGTTGTAAACTGAAAATTGCCGCTCTCTATCAAAGCTTGTGTAACAAAGAAAATATATAAGCTCATATATGACGGTATGACACAGATTTTCATTGTATTGCAAGAAATTTAATTAGATTTAAACATTTGTTTCTGCACAGCTAATTGTGAGTATGCTCAACGTATTAATCGACTCTGAAGCTTAGAATGAAGGGAAAAAAGATAATTTCTGCATAATTCTCTCATTTTTCTTGAGAAATTATCATCAAAGGCCACTGAGGATTTACCAATTTCATCTGTATTTTATTTTTCAAGCAATTGCATCTTATACATTCTTTTTTTTTCACAGGGACTGCATTAGCAGTTACCTTAATCCCATGTATATTTGAATGACTCACAGTCATTAAAATCACACTGAATTGTTATAGGAAAGTAATATTCTATTTGATGTGTATGCATATTTGCCTCTATTTATCTACATGTAGTTATGAGACTTCTTTTACTTTACATGCTACAGTTAAAATATATTTTAGTGCTTAAACTCATAAATATTATGCACTGTATATGTACACACAGGAGATGTAACAGTTGCTACTACAAAAGTAGCTTGCCATGGTATGTTATCAGAAAAAAAGCAAAATGTCAAAGGCTGCTGTTTATAGTTTATAGAATTAGGTGAAAAAGAAGAGCCTTTTTTACCATTGCTGAGTGATCAGAACCTGCTTCTGTGGCCTGGTTTGCTTAATGTAAGAACTGCTCATTGGGTGTAATTGTTATGGCTCCTGAAAAGGCTTATCCTGTCAAAATCTTCTTTGACACAATCATGTTTGGCTACCTTACAGCTATGTCATGACATTGTCTAAAAGTTGGTTTGTGAGACAATTAACATTTTTTGAAGTGCTCTTTTTGCATCAGCTGTGCCACTGATGACACCGGTCCTCGTTCTTGCCTTTAGTGTTGTTCGGGGGTTTTTTTTGTTTGTTTGTTTTTTATTAGCGTTTATAATCTGAGAAGCCTGTTACATTTGATGCAGTTTACGTCAGTTCGACATGCTACTTAATAACTAAAATAACAAAATTCTTATTTTTGGGCCTTCATAGTGGCTGGGCCACAAATTTTGTGCCCCCCTGGAAGATGCCTAAAATGTCTGTGTTTCTAGAGAAGGTTGCAAACCCATTTTTTTCAAGTGATCCACTAGATAAATATTTCAAAACCCAAAAGTTTTAGAGCTTAAAAAGAAAAATAGGAAATCCATTTATTTAAGAAAAGGATTCCAGAATTTGGGAGACAATTCTAGGGACTATAAAGGACCTGATTTTTGGGGTTTAGGATTTTTCCTTCTGTTTCTTTCTCTCATGGAATTTTGTCCCATCTGTCACCCAGAAACCATCATGACCGATACTTAAGACAGACAAAAGAAGTTTCCACAGGAAGGGTGCGTCTGGCTACTCTCTTAGCTGGGGGTTTCTCTTGGAGGGGCAGAAATACCCAGAGAACTGGGCTGGGGAGAAGGGAGCTGGTCTAGCTCCTGCCTCTTGCTCTCTCAGCTTCGCAGGAGGCCAGTGGAATTGCTGCTTTCTGGGGGGCGGGGGAATGACTTTGCTGCTGCCACTGGAGCCCGGCCCTGTCCTGCTTTTTCTGCTGTGGCCTCACACCCCCTTGCATGGCTGGACGCCCCACGGTTCCAGCTACAGCCATGGAGTTTCTCACACATCTCATCTACCACTCTTGCTAGTCCCTGCCATTCCAGCTTGCTGCTTCCAAAGTCCCTGCTACAGCCCCTTTTGCTATCCAGAGGAGGCACCAGGACTGGCTGCCCCCCATGGGTTTGTAAAGGAAGCTTCTTCTCCATCCCTTCCCGCCGGCTGTGCCGCCATTACCATGTGGAGAGAAGGGCTGGGCCCACGCCACAGCGCCCCCTGCAGGCACTGGGGAATCATCGCACCCGCCCTGCCCGGCCGGGAGCCACCAGCGCCCCTGGTGGCTGTGACCGGAACTGCACCCGAGGGGAAAGTGCCTGGCAGCCAGAGAAGGCTGGGACTGCGCTTGAGGGGTTTTGTTTGTTGTGCTACCGTTGTTGTTTACTTGCCTTGTTATACATATATATGCTACTAAAGAACTGTTACTCCTTTTTCCATATCTTTGCCTGAAAGCCCCTTAATTTCAAAGTTATAATAATTTGGAGGGAAGGGGGTCATATTCTCCATTCCAAGGGAGGTTCCTGCCTTCCTTGTCAGATACCTGTCTTTTAAGTCAAGACACTGATAAATAGTAAAATAGCAAGCAGATAGATTTCATATTGAATACATATTTGTCCAACTAGCCTTTTATTACATTAAGCTTTTCTTAATGTAATAGTTATTTTCATTCATACTACAAAGTTCTGTAAAAGACCTAGCAATAAATAGTCCCTAAAGTGTTTATGAACAAAGAGACAGCACTGCTCAACACAGTGACATGTAACAGCACATTACAATACGGAATGTCTTCCAGGTGATATAGAAAATGGTTTCTGCTATTTCTCTGATGTCTTAGCAATGGAATGACAAAATTCCAGTATTAATTAGATCTGCATTAATAATTGTCATTGCTAGTATTATTATTATATTTGTTATTAATTATCTGTGCTCCAGGTTCAATATTTTCAGTGTTCTGCCTGTCACTAAATTGGAGCGCTGTATTTGGGTTTTGTATGTCATTCATGTGCTGACCTTTTCTGGAAGGATGTATTGTGTTTACATCCTGTATATGACATGACAGAAAAATCAAACTCTTCTGTTCTGACTGGAAAGCTGTAAATTGATGATTCCTGGCAAATAGATCATCCAGTTGGAATTTTTGTGGAGGCAAGGTGGTCTTAAATTTCTGAGTAGATGCTACAGTTTTTCTGATCCATCAGGAAGCAAAAGTTGGTTAGACAGAAACTATGGGGTTTTACTTTTCCTCATTAACTTTTTTTTAGTCTCACAGCCAGCAGTGCTATGGCTCTCTTTTTCTTACTTCCAGTGCTAAGATATGCTTAAATGCTACAAATTTAAATGAAAAGCAACACTAAACATACCCAAGAATCAGTAGTATTGAAAAGGCCCAATGCTGCTGTCAGGATATATAAGGCCTGTGACTGTAGATTGGTAGATCCTGAAACACTGACCCTTCTTCTCTCACTAAGTGCATGTGTCTTTACCAGCTGTATTATACCGACCTTATGATGAGACCAGAGAGTAGAAAGGTGGTAGTCTATATTGTTCAAAACAACAAACTATTACTTGGGACATTGCTGTGAAGAGCTGTGTTGACTTTACCAAAAATGGATGTTGGATTGGGTTGTTGGCATGCTTCCCTGCTCTTATGTAATGTTAAACAGAATTATGTAATATAATTTTTGTGATTTGTGAATTGAGTTTGATCTGGTGAGCTAAGAGCACTGATTTTTGGTATTGGAGTCTGGTAGAACATGCATAGTGTTATCAAACAAACGGATTGTGAGAAGTTTGCTATGGAGACTTTCCTCTGGAGTTTCTTACATCTTTATAAAACTCTGACTCATTTTGCTGACTTATGTAGAGTAAAGGAAAGAAATTATGAAATTGTAAAGGAAGCATCAGTGCTGTCTTGGGAAATTTCATTTCAGAGGGATACAACATTGGTAAAAGGACACCTACCTTTCATTCTCCCTCAAGAAGCTGCATCTCATTTATCAAAATTCATGGCTTTAATGAAGTTGGAGCAGTGGTTTCAGAACCCCTGGATGTTTTCATTTGATAGACCAGAAAGTAGAAGGAATATACTAGTAAACCATAAAAGGACAATATTAAATATGTGACAGTCTTATAAAAGGAACTTTTTAAAACCTGTATGTAACAGTTTGCAAGATGTGCATAGTCATCAATGCAGTATTTTTATCTTATGAATTTTAATTACTGTTAGGTGACAAAAGTATATCTGTCTTCAGTAATAATGAGTTTACTATAGAAAATGTGTAGACTAGATGCCCATTTTTCAGAATTCACAGGGCTGATGGCTTTTGATGCTAATTTTTTTTCTGGTATTTTTAGAAAGGTCTGATTTTGTTGCCATTGAAACAGAGGTTATCTCTCAAATTCAGTAGGAGCTGGCTCATGGATTTTTCAGTGTCACATCACACAACAATTGATAATGAGGGAGAAGTCATCTGACTATCACACTTAGGTATTTCAGGTGTTCTTGGCCTGTTAATAACCTAGACTGAGGGAGATGCATATTAAAATTATTCTTTTGAATGAAGTGTCAGAACTCATAACAGCACATATGGCAAAATATTTAGATCATGTTTTATTGCTTTAACTTTTTTTTACACATTTCCCTGAACAGCAGCTGCTGACGTCACACAATGCTAACCAGCACAACAGATCTAATAGTGGTTTAGGGTAGGAGTTATAGAGCTGCACAGCAGTATAGTTATAAACGTAGTGTTTGAGCTATGTGTTTCCCTGACATTTGTGGTGTGCTGCTTAGTCCTAGTGACAAAACACCATGTGTATGAATAAAACTAGATATGAAATCAGCTAAGGAGGCTCTCAGCCTTGTAACTGTGGTTTGCTGCTCCCAGAACACCAGAGATTTTTTAATAACTAAAAGTTGTTACTGTATGGTCACCTGTTCAGCTGCATCATGATGAAGAACCAATTTTTACCACAAGAACTCAGGCCAAAGAAGGTGTGAAATGCAAAGGTAACTTCTATGCCTTCCTGTGACTTCTCAAGGGATCCTCCCAGGAGGAGACTGGCATGCATAAAAGGGGAACTTCCACCTAGTTTCAGCCTGGTACTTCCTGATCCTCCTCTTCAGACATGAGATCAAGAAAATTTGCTCCTGGGTACAATCTCCTTTCCTCTGTGGCACTTAATGCATTGGTCCATGGAGAACAGCTTCTGTCATCCCCCTGCCAACCACTTGAGCACAGAATGAAGTTAGCTCCTGCTGTATTATGTAGCATGAAATGATGTGTTGTAATGACACTCTAGGGTAGTTCCTTTTGCTAAACAGTATTAAAATGTACACATAATATTTTCTAAAAGGACACAACATCAAGATACTACTTCAGAACTTTCTGTTGTTCTGTAAGTAATTAAATCTGAGATTAAATCTACTGCACCTGTTTGGCCCTTGTTTTAATATGCAGCTTTGATTCCAAACAGGGGAAGAGGTTGCCTTTCCTTGTAGCATCGAATATGGTCCCAAACCAGAAAGGTTGATGGGCTGGCTGCTCCTTCACATCTGCTGTTACCCAGCAGCTTTTCAGATACCACCTGGGTCTATTCAGATAGATCTGTTCCCATACTCAGACTTCAGTTGATTAATGGATTTGAGGGCTGTAGGGGATTTGTTTCAGATCAAATTGGTATGAAAACAAGATTCTCTTTGTTGAATCCATGAAGTGAATTCAGTCTGCTTTCTAGGCCCACTCGGGCATTACCTTCCAAATTCTTTAATATTTCCAGGAGGTTGAACAGTTGCTCTCTTCTTATAGAGAAGTGCAATTTGAGAAATGGGGGTGAGGGCTGTTGATGATCCCATTCTAAAGGCCTACAGTTCCCTTCAAGAAGCTGGGAGAAGTGAGTTTGGTGGGTGTAATCTGTGTCGTATTGGCGTGTACTGGTGACACAAGTATATTTTCAGAATCACAATTTTGACTTAACATGGCTGCAGCTGTGATGGATTTAAGCACCAGATAGCCCCTATCAAACTGAATTTCTTATGATCCTCTGTGTCCGAATGTTCTGAGCACTGTAGTTGCTGATGGCAAATCCTTTACTGACATCAGATATCCTTTAAGTGGAGTTATAACAGCTTATAGCTTCTGCTTTCTAAAGTATTCACATTATTCACATGCACCCTTTAGATTCTAATTTTTACATGGAAAATATGAGAAACTCCAAAGCAATCAGTCATATTGTGAAGCCATCAGTCATATTTTGCTGCTGATTTTTCCATATGGTGTAGATGTATGTGAGAAAATGTGACTGCAAGCTGATATGCCTGTAGTTTTCAACTGCTTAAATAAATAGTTTGAAAGATATTGCAAACAGGCAAACATGGACTGTTTCAAAAATTTTCAGGCTACTGAAGATGTACTGGACAGCATCTTTTTAACAATAAAGTATGTGTGTAGCACAGGTTTCTTTGCTACTGTTTCCTAGGAACTGTGAAGTCATACTTGTAATACGGTCAGAGATAAAGTAACAAAATCCATTGTTTTCTCTGTTCTGAATTTTTCAAAGCTTGTTGGTATAAGAGAAAGAAAAATAATTTTGATGTATTTGCCAAAGAAACAGTCGAGATTTCACAGTAGACTGCAAGATGCACTAATCAAAGAAAACAAAGTAACTAACATTATTGTATTTTAATAGTTATTTTCTTGCAAGTGTTAAAATTTTAGTATATTTGGGAAATTGTTTGCAAATATAGTGAACAACTTGTAAAGGTAGAACTTTCTTTATGTCTAGACTGGCATCATTTGATTGGTTTCCAGAGGAAGTTCACCATTTTGGTTATACTTCTTTGTGTTTCAGATTAGGTCATAGGCCTGGCTGACTTGAGCTGCACTTTGAACCTGACTTGAATTGTAAAATGTACCTGTCTTTCTTTGAGTGGAGTTCTTCCCTGCACAGATGATTGATAAAATAAACCCAGAAATTCTACCCTGGAGAGTACACAATGCAAGCCTCCCTTGCCAGGCCCCCTTTATATGAATCTGTGCATGCTTGCAACATGTTACACTATTAATCAAAGAGCTCCTGAAATTGCTTTTAGTTGCTGTTTGACATACTGCATGCATGTTTCAAGGCATTAAACATAACTGACATGTGTTTTCACTTCCATGCTTTTTTTCTTTTTCAGGCAGAGGGTTCCAGACTCCAGAGAGAACTGAGAGCATATTTAGCAGCCATTAAAGGTGATTTTTAACTTTTGTATCTTGCTTTCATAAAGCAAACTTTTTTTTAAAAATGAGACAGGTAAGCTTGTTTAAAGCATACAAAGACAAATACAAGTAAGATTCTCTGTGCTGTGATGCTAGGGATTCTGCACCTTCAATGTCAACTCATGTATGTACAGTCTTACATCCTCGACTGTCCTTTGTGTGCATCCTCCACTGCCCAGATTCTCATATTACATGCATTTTCAGTACCCACAAAGTCTACACACCTTGTTATTCATCATTGCAAATGCTAGAATATGAGGTACCTCCTGCAATAAAAGGGATTACAGTAATTTCATGATTATAAGCCGCACCTGAATATAAGCTGCACTTCCGGTAGCCAGGAAGACCACAGGATTTGTCCATATATAAGCTGCACCTGAATATAAGCTACACTTTGTTTGTTTTTTTTTAAAGCGAAGATCCATATGCAACAAAGTAACGAGTTAGTAACAGAATCACGGGATTGTGGGGTTTCTTGTCAGTTGCTCAAATTGCAAACAGTTTTCACAGGCCAGAGGACCCTTTAAACATAGCCCACCCTGCTCGGCGGTGGCCCAGCCGTTTGCCCGGCCGGCTCGCCTATGGCCCTGCTCACTGCTGCTCATCATGGCTCCACTCACCGCGGCTTGCCACGGTCCCGCCGGCCGCTGCTTGCTGTGCCCCCGCAGCAGCGTGGGGGCCCCGACCGGTGGCACAGCAGGACGGCATAGCCCCGCACCAAGCAGAAGCACGGCAGCCCTGAGCGGCGGCACGGCGCGAC
>VRYO01001463.1:97555272-97574876 GCA_009812075.1 Sialia sialis | reverse complement strand
GCACACTTGCAGCCCCCATTTCGGGCAGTCTCATGCTCCCAGCAGCTCCCACTTGCCACTCTGCTTGGCCAGCTCTCACTTCCGGGTTGGCGTTTCGCTGGGATTTGTCCATAGATAAGCCACACCTGAATATAAGCCGCACCACTGGGGTAGGCTGGATTCTTCAATCAAAAAGGTGCGGCTTATATTCGTGAAATTACTGTAAGCTCTTTTTGATGTGAGTTATAAACTGGGAAACAAAGCAGTAGCTTACTGTATTTGACCATCTATTCTTTTCTGGATGAGTTGCCCAAGGAAAATTCCATACAGGACAGTTTGCACTAATGAATTTTGTTCTTAAAGGAAATCATATCATCAGTCTTTTGAAGGGAACACACTGAATGCTAATTTTGCTTTCTTAGTTTTCACTCTTCCCCACACACATTGTCTGGTGGCTATTCAGAAACAGCAGCATGATGCTGTTTCTTGGCTACATGTCTTATCTGTCATGTAAGCTGTTTACATAATGCCTTGATTTCTGAATTGGCGACAACACTCCTCTGTGTTTCATCTTCTTTCTCCATCCTTCTTTTCTTAGTACTCTACCCTCATGGTCCTTTTGCTCTTTTACTCTTTAACGGGCTACTTTTTTTCACCAAGTTTTGTGGTTATCTTGGTATAAATTTTTCCATTGTTTAAGTTTTGCCTTTTTAGCTATGCTTTTCTGTTTAGCATCTTTTTTTTTATTGCTGCCTTTAAGTAATTTGGACTGGCTTTCTTACTCAGAATGAAGAGTGTTATCTAGCACCTTATCATCTACATGTCTTAAAAAAGATCCAGTCAAAAGCACTCATGAGAGCCTTAAAAATGTCCAAGTCTACAAGCCAGCAGTGGGAGTCCTTGGCACACATACTGGCAGACATTCCTGCTATGGAGTGAGCACACAGCCTGGGACAGAGCACAATGCACAACTCTGGCTGAGGCTTTCTCAAACATTACTAGGTCGGTAGTGCCAGAGACCAGATTTTGGATGACTGAAGCACCTGCTACAGTCTTTGTTGCAGTTCTTTGTATGACTGCTACAATGAAAAGATTTTTGAGGTATCTGTGCACAAAACCATGAAAACCGCCGTATTTAGGCACTTGAGTGGGATTTTTGCATCAAAGATGTCAGAGACTTGGAGTCATGCTGTCATCAGAGGCTCATTTTGCAGGAAAAAAGGTCAATCATATAGTCACATATATTGGTATTGTTGGAAAATAATGCACTTGACATCCTAATACTCCTGGCTGTATGAGAGAAGCAGTTCATTTTAAAGGGTTTTGGGATTTGAACTTCTGATCTGAACTTTTGCTGCATGACTTCTGAGTGACTTGATATTGGAAGTACAAATGCAGGCCTGATTTCATGGAATCATAGAATTGTTTGGGTTGGAAGGGACCTTATAGATTATCTAGCTCAAATCCTCCTGCCATAGTCAGGAATGCCATTCAGTAGACCAGGTTACTCAGACCCCCTATCCAACCTGACCTTGAACACTTCCAAAGATGGGGCATCCACTTCTTCAGGCTACCTGTTCCAGTATCTCTGAGTAAAGAACTTTCTCCCAACATGTAATCTAAATCTCTCTTCTTTTAGTTTCAAATCATTCATTCCCCTTTGTCCTACCACTGTCTACCTGTGTAAAAATTGCTCTCCCTCTTTCTCAATAAGCTCCCAGTAAGTACTGTCAGGACAAAAGGAGGTCTCTTTAAAGCCTTCTTATCTCCAGGCTGAACAATCTCAGCTCTTTCAGTCTGTCTTTGTAGAGAGGTTCTCCATTTCTCTGAACATCTTTGTGGCCTTCTCTTGACCTGCTCTAAAAGGTCCACATCTTTCTTATGCTGTGGTCTCCCAATGTTGACACAATACTCCCGGTGGGGATTTAAGCAAGTCAATTGAGCCTTATTATGACCTTCTGTCCCTTCATTTTAATATACTTCACAATTTGATTTTTGGTATCACACATTCATAAAGAACTTTTGCTGTATTCAGATTCCTTTTCTTGCTCATTGGTGCTTCTTAGTCTTAGTTGGACCTTGATCTTTCTTGTTGGTTATTCAAGGACAAACCATGCCATAAAGCTGTTGAACTTGTGAATGGCTTTCATGTGCCATTTTATTTCACCTGCATGATAGTTTAATGTCTGCTATGTATCCAGTGGTGTTTGATGAGACTGTGTGCTATCCCCCATAGCTTTAGTCATCTCATGCCTCAGTCTTGTGTCTCTTCCAGTCTCCTTGGCAATATATGTCTGGGTTTTATACTTTATGATTTATTTTTAAGCTTTTGAGAGGTCTGAGGGACTTGAATGGTTTTATGGGCCAATTGTTACAAAAACCCTAAATCGGTCACCCATTCTCTACCCCAAGCTCTTTGCAAGTATCAGTGCAGATGGGAAAGAATAAACGTGGATCTTCATGCAGGTGGCAAGGTGACAGAGGTAAAAAGTAGTTCTGCATGAGGAAAAGAAAGCACCATACACTTCAGGTGGCTTAATGTGGTGATAAAGAGTAACTGGTGTACAGGAAGGGGAGGAGAGATTTTTGAGCTCTGTAAGTTGTTCTCCTGTGGCTAACAAAACTGCACATATCTT
The DNA here is from genome assembly GCA_009812075.1 of Sialia sialis. Lineage (NCBI taxonomy): Eukaryota > Metazoa > Chordata > Aves > Passeriformes > Turdidae > Sialia > Sialia sialis. The sequence goes on along the minus strand of VRYO01001463.1, from coordinate 97,572,261 downwards.
TCAGACACAGAAATCTTAAAATCAGTAATGTAATTTCTTAAAAGCCCTAAAACTTCATCATGTTTCTGCAAAATTTATTCATGAATAATGAGACGATTGAATTGTTCCAGTGGAAACTCTAGTAGATTACTAGCAATAACAAATACAACCCTTATGCCAGGGCAGGTCATTTCCCTGAAGAATCCCAAAAGTAATATTAAGAGCCAGACCAAGATGTCTCACCCTATCAGGAAAACAGAAATTTCTCTGTCATTCAGGCTAAATTACTTGCAGGGGAGTGAGGACATCCCACAGTATATGAGTTCTACAGCCAATATGCTGTTCCAGGTCTGTCTCATTCTCCATGGGAGCTTGAGGACATTGGGACTGTGATGGTAAAGAGTCACCTACCCTCCCCCATCTCTGATGTGCTTAAGGGGAAGTTTCTGCACTGCCCCCCCCCCCCCCAGGATCCCTATCACAAGAAGGCCTCTAGAATTTTTGGAGGCTCCAGGGACAGGGGCTTTTCCCCATAGAAATAGGGATTATTTAATCTGAGAAGCTCAGTCTTTAGTAACTGGATTGTTTAGCAACACTTTTCCTAAGTGATTCAAATATTTTGGCACTTTTAGCTATTAAATAAAGGACCCAATTACCAACAGGTAGTCCTGAATGAAACAATTGATACTAAATATAGATTTCTAACTGTTCATCAGCAGTAATTTTTTTTTTTACATTTCTTAGTACTTTTTATATTTCTTAGTACTTTAATGACTTGCTTTTAACAATTTATCTTTCTCAATGATAGCAGTTAAAAATAGCCGAGAGAGCCTGTAGGCTATGACTGACACTAATCCTCTTAAATTTAGTGCTGAATAATGTATAAAAGGTATCAGTGTTTAAGAAATAATTCTGTATGGAAACCAGCCAAATAAAAAATTATTGGACACTGTAAGTTTATGTCCAGAGGCATGAAAAAGACTGGGGATTCACTGGATTGGTATTTACCTCTTCACTCATTTAGTGTATTGCAGTAAACCTGGTATAGATGCAGTCAGAGAGAGTAGGATGGATAATCTTAGCCTGGAAATTTCAGACTGAAGCCCCTGACTAAAAAAGCCAAATACTTCACTGTCCATTTGCCTCACACTGCAGCTGGATTTGACTGATGTTTTTTTACAGGAATGTGGTAAAATGGAGGATTATCCAATTCTCAGAACAGAAAAACATGTGAAAGTTGGTGCAGTTTTGATATGACTCAAACATGGCATATTAGGTGTGTTTTATTTATTCTTTTAAGCAGATATATACCTGGGTCCTGTAGTACTTAGGAAAGAAAGTCTAGGAGAAGGTGTCAGTGTGGTCCATGACCAAGCTGAGTGCAAGCTGCAGGAGGGATTATCTAGCAGCTGTGCTAGCCTGCCTGCCACAGGAACCTCTGCCACAGAGTGCTTAAGGGCAGGTCTGGTATCAGAAAGGATCAAGTGTGAGCAGGGATGAACGAACTCTTCTGATTTGTTCACCTTGATTGGGGAGAAGCAGCCTCCTTAAGCAAAACTCTGTTGGTTTTGGCTTACCTCTTGAGTTGATTAATTTGCAGTGGCATTAAAGATTTTAAATGAGTCCTGCCTGAAAATGTAAGATCATCTGTATTTTATTGTACAGTAATTTCACAATTATAAGACTCACCTGATTATAAGCTGCACATCTGGGTAGCCGGGTAGACCATGGGATTTGTCAATATATAATCCGCACCTGAATATAAGTCACACTTTTTTTTTTTTTTTTAAGCAAGGATCCATGTGCGACAAAGTAATGAGTTAGTAACAGAATAGTGCCAGCGCAGGGTTTGGTGTCAGGTGCTCAAGTTACAAACAGTTTTCATAGACCAGCAGCCCCAGGCACCCTCCCCGTGCTGCCGGCCCTGGCACTCGCACCCCCGGTGCTGGCTGCCGTGGCCCCCGCCTGCTCGGTGGTGGTGGCAGAGCTCGTTGCAGCGAGCACCCACCTGCTTGGCGGACCCCCCCTGCAGCGAGCCCCAGCAGCGAGCCCACGCGCTGCTGCTTGCCATGGCCCCACTGCCCCACCCGCTGCCGGGGCGTGGGGGCTCACTGCAGGGGGGGCGCCGCCGGGGCGTGAAGCCTGCTCCCCACCTGCCCCCAGCCCACCTGGCTGCGGCTCCACGGCAGCTCGATGGCAGGTCCCCGGCTGGCCACGGCTCCATGGCAGCTGCCTCCCCGGCTGGCTCGCACTTCCAGGTTAGCATTTTGCTAGCATTTTGCTGGGATTTGTCCATAAATAAGCCACACCTGATGATTAGCCGCACTAGTGGGGAAGGCTGGATTCTTCAATGAAAAAGGCGTGGCTTATAATCCTGAAATTACTGTAATTTGGTATCTCCTAAGGCAAAAAAAAAGTCCTTTTTATTCACAGGAACACTTTTTTAGCTGGAGATACATCATCCTAAGAGTTAACCATGAAGGAGACAAGGAAGAAATGCATCTTAATTCTTGTGCTATCTAATGGTCAAGGTTGAATGCTGTCATTAAAAACCACCCCAAAGATAATTCCTGAAGTGATCAAATATTCTCTTTTGGCTCCGTTTGATTTAATGGTGAAACTTGTACCCTCTAAACACCAGTATTTTCTTTGTACTTATTCTCCCCCATGCCATTCTCTCTTTTGTGCTCAAGGATGGGGCAGGCATGTACTTTCAGCTTTTTCAGTATATGTTCAGTATATGTTTTCCTATCCATTCCATAGACTACCATTTTCTTTTTAGAAAGTGTGGATTCCTACATTTATTTTCCTGTCATATTTACAGCATGTTTTGGGAGTGCATGATGTAATACCAACTGACTAGATACACATTCAAGTTTCAAATTAATTTTCCTTTTCCATTTGTGAATATTTCTTCGTGCAGAAAACAAAAATATTGCTTTTATTCCTAAATTCATTAACTGAGGAGTTAAATCTGAAGATCATACTTAGAGACATTTGCAAGACAGCAAACAGATTTTGACTAGAGAAAAAAAGTGCTTTTAAAAAAAAAGTTCATGCTAAATAGGAAATGCAAGTGTTATTGAGATTTTGCAAAGAAGGGGAAAGGAAAATTGTAATTTAAAAACTACTTATTCTGAACTCTTAGAAAGTTAGGTGAGATTGGTTTCACTGGATTCAGAACCATATTCAACATCTAATGGATTCGTCCTGTATCAAAATGCAAACCCCAGTTCCTTTCACTGAGAGTGTTTTTTTATTTATTGGGGTCAAACTGATCTTACTGAAGATAGGCCCTTTCTCATAATATAATTGAGGCTATTTTACATTTAAGCCAACTTCTCTGTGTATTACAGAGTGATAGCCATCAATAGTCCCTTTTCTTGTTCCACCTGTGGTAGCAAGAGCTCCAGTAGTTACTGATCACTTTGGCTTCACACAATCCTCTGCAGGCACCACCCTGTTGCAAACATAAATATGCACTGAGAACCACAAACTTCTAAACCTACTGGGTTACAAGATTCTTCATAAAACCACATCCATTACAGTGCTCTCCCCAAGCTCAGATATCTCTTTCCTAAATTTGCCAGAGGGGCATAGTGGGTACATGTGGCTGAAAATAAAGCTATTTAGCAACTGTTCCTTGTAGTTTGCATTTGTATGTTCCTCTTTCTGTCTAATTCCAGGAATGCAAGATGCCTCAAAGAAGCTTACAGAGTCTCTCCATGAAGTGTATGAGCCAGACTGGTATGGACGTGAGGATGTGAAAATGATTGGGGAGGTAAGATGTATGGAAAGAGGGAAAAAGGTTTTTGGATGCAAACGGATAAATCTGAGCTGTTGAGGAGAGGTGTGCATCTAAAATTGACCTTAATCCTTCATGTCATGTTAAATCCTGTTTTCTCAGCATATAAATTACAGATCTTGTGAAATGCAGCTCCTGCTGGCCAGATGCAGCACTTGCAGTGTCTGTTGTATGAACTAGCTGATAAAAGCTCCCACTGAGATAATGTCAGTGTGAGCAGAATTGTTCCTGACAGCATCTGACTGACAAGTTTGTACAAAGGTATCTTATGTGCAATTTTACAGTCAGGATTCTTAGTTCAAAAGAATGTTAAAAATTATCAAATCTGCTTATCCTTTTGTGCTGTGTAACAACTGTTGAGCCAATGGTACTAAACAGGATCTCTTATGAGACTCTTGCCTCTCTCTGAGAAGAATATGTAAATTAAAGGCAAATTAGAGTTCAGGACAGTATTGTTTTTTACTTTTTACTTTCCTCCAGTGGTTAGAGAAGAGGCTTTTCTAGACAACATGCCAGGAATTTAACTTGAGGTTTTCTGAATTGCCTGCTTAAAGAGCCTCAGTCTGGGGGAAGTCTGTCAGCAAATGTGATGGTGGTGACAAGAAAGTGCAAATGGCTGTCAATGAAGCTTTTAACCACCGGGTACTCAGTTTGCAAGGCCTCCTTGATAATATAGTTATAAGTAAACCTGAATGCAGAGCAGAGTACAGATTGCTTTTCTTCTCTATGACTGCCTTCTCCTACCCTTCCCTGCTGCAAGGAGTTTTGATTTTAAAACACTCAACTTCCAAACTACCTAATTTAAGATAGATTTTTTTTGTTTCATTGGTTTAGGTTTTTTATATTGTTTTAGGTTAAACAGCAGGAAAATTTCATGCTGCATCTTGCTGTAGCACCTTATCTTTTATCTGTAGACTATTAGATTTTACATTCAGAAATTTGTAGTTTAGTGTAAAAGGACCAAAAGTTGGCTCTTTTTCTCTATTAGATATTAAGATAGATGTGTTTTTTTCATAAGATACTCATGGGCAATATTACAAAATCTCCTGATTTTTTTGGGTACATAATTCACAAAAGTAGATTTATGCATCAATTAGAGTGGCAAAAGCTTAGTTGGAACTTAACCTGGCCACTTCTGTAAAGGATAATAAGAAGTGGTTTTATGAATACATTAACATCAAAAGAAGGGCCAAGCAAAACCTCCATTCTTTATTGGACGTGATGGAATATGGTTACCAAAGATGAGGAAAAGGCTGAGGTCCTTAACACCACCTTTGCCTCAATTATCAGCAATAAGACAGGTTGTTCTCAGGACTGATGGCCTCTTAAGCTAGTAGATAGGGACAGGGAGCAGAATAGATTCTCTGTAATCCAGAAGGAAGCAGTTAGTGTCCAACTGAGCCACTTCGATGTTCGCAAGTCTGTGGGACCAGATAGGATCCATCCTAGAGTGATAAGGGAGCTGTCAAAAGAGCTCACCAAGCTGCTGTCCATCATTTACCATCAGTCTTGGTCATTTGGGAGGTCCCAGATGACTGGAAGCTGGCCAACGTGATGCCCATCTGTAAGGACTGAAAGGAGAATACAGGAAACTACAGATCTGTCAGCCTGACCTTGGTGCCTGGCAAGGTTATGGAGCAGATCATCCTGAGTGCCATCACACGGCACCTACAAGATGGCCAGGGGATCAGACACAGGCAGCTTGAATTTAGGAGATGCAGGTTCTGCCTAACCAACCTGATCTCCTTTTATGACCAGGTGACCCACCTGGTGAATGTGAGGAAGGCTGTGGATGTTGTCTACCTGGACTTCAGCAAAGACTTCAGGTCTTTGACACTGTCTCCCATGGAATAACCCTGTCAAAGCTGCAGCCCATGGCTTGGACAGGAGCACCCTCCACTGGGTTAAGAACTGGCTGGATGTCTGGGCCCAGAGAGTGGTGGTGAGCGGTGCTGCAACCAACTGGGGATCAGTCACCAGTGGTGTCCCCAGAGATCTGTGTATGGGGCCAGTCCTGTTTAATATCTTTATTGATGGTCTGGCTGAAGGGGTCCAGTCTACCATTAGCAGATTTGCAGATGACACCAAGTTGAGTGTGAATATCAATGTGCTGGAGGGTAGGAGAGCTCTGCAGAGAAACCTGCACAGGCTGGATTAATGGGCTAAATCCAACAATATGAGGCCTTAACAATACCAAGTGGCAGGTCCTTCAATTTGACCACAACAGCCCCCCAGCACTACAGGCTGGGGACAGAGTGACTGGACAGAGGTCAGGCAGAAAGGGACCTGGGGATACTGATCAATGGCAGACTGAACATGATCCAGCAGCGTGCCCGCATGGCCAAGAAGGCAATGACATCCTGACCTGGATCAGAAATAGTGTGGCCAGCAGGACCAGGGAAGTAATTATTTCTCTGTACTCAGCACTGGTGAGACAGCACCTTGCTGGGTCCAGTTCCAGGCCCCTCAGTTTAGAAAGGATGTTAAGATGCTCCAGCATGTCCAGAGAAGGGCAACAAGGCTGGTGAAGGGTTTGGAACACAAGTCCTATGAGGAGTGGCTGGTGGAGCTGGGTTATTTAGCCTGGAGAAAAGGAGGCTCAGAGGGGATCTTTTCACTCTGTACAACTGCCTGAAAGAAGGCTGTAGCCAAGTGGGGGTCAGTCTCTTCTCCCAGGAAACAGCAACAGGACAAGAGTACACAGGCGTAAACTGTGGCAGGGGAAGTTTAGGCTGGACATTAGGAAGAATTTTTTTTAAGAAGTGATTGGACATTGGAATCACCTGCCCAGGTAGGTGATGGTGTCACCATCCTTGGAGGTGTGTAAGAAAAAAATGAATGTGGCACTTAGTGCCATGGTCTAATTGATAAGGTGGTGTCAGGTCATAGGTTAGACTTGATGATCTCAAGGATCTTTTCAAACCTAGTTGATCTGTGATTCTGTAATTCTGTGATCTCAGCCTGAAGTAATAAGGAATTATGTATCTATTCACTTTAGGATATAAACGATCATTCCAAAAAGGATCCACTTAAAAGGCCTTATTCCATATGCTAGGAAAGGTAATAGCTTAAAGAATCCTTCAGCAATGTTGTTTGAGTCCATTAGCTTTCAGAAAAATCTCCATTATCTTAATTTTTTCCAGATATGTATCAGCAAGATACAAAGGCAGACACACAATTACAGACAGTTGCTTGCTATGATCTAAAGCTGTGGTGCTTTGTAGACCACTGTGATTAAATGCTGTGTTAATAAGTGAGGTATTGCTTTTAAACATGTTTAATAGATTCTAATTATTCATTAGGGACTCTGTTAGAATAGGAAATGAATGAACTGAAAGCTAGCATCACACAGCATTTATAATATATCATATAGTAGGTTATGATAAACACTTGGGAATACTTTTCCAGACTTGTCAATGAGAATAACATCCCTGCAGAGCAGTGCTTATACCCATTAGCCTCCCTCCATCAAAGGGAAGGATGTTAAGTGATTTTTGAAATGTGCAAAGAAGGGGGGAAATCAGGATGTTTAACATGTGCTAATGATTTGCTCACTGGAGAACCCAGGACTTCAAGCTCTATGTTTATGTAACAGGATTTGCTTCTAGTGAGGAATCTCACCCATCAAGTCCTTCATTAATATGTTCATAAAAATCAGAAAACTACAGGAGATTTCTCCTGATTACTACCCCAGAGCTCCATAAGAGGACTGGGGATATCTTCAGGGCGCAGGAGGGTGGTGGAGGTGCAGATTTTGCTTATTTTGCCAGCTGATGTTGGATTGTTTGCTATCTCTCATTCCAGTTCTCCAGCCGCACAAGCTAGAGTTCTTGTCAGCATCAGCCATTTCATCAAATGTACCTTAATGGCATAAAAAGAATGAGATGGAAAGACCTGTCCCTTTATTTTCTCCTCTATTTTCTGTTGCACTTCCTTTCTCTGTAAGTGAGGTTCATCATCAGTGAACTTACTTAGACACAAGAGCTAGGCCAGGTTCAGATACTGCATTACTGGCCTGTGGGGACCTGAAACCCCGAAGAACACCCTGAATCCATTACATTCTTATTTTCACATAGCGCTTACTATTTGAACTAATGAAAACAGAAACTAGTTATTCAGTTTAATCTTAGTTTGTTGTGAATTGAACTTGAAATATCAAGATATTCCTTTTCATTCAGTTTATGTTTATGGTCTGATTTAGTTCCATAAAGAACACTTTATTTCAGAAAGATTGATCTTTGCCAATTACAGTAATTTTGCAATTATAAGCCGCACCTGATCATAAGCCGCACATCCAGGTAGCCGAGAAGAACATGGACATTGTCCTTAAATAAGCCATACCGGTTGATAAGCTGCGTTTTTTGTTTTTTTCTTTTTCGTCCCGCGCAGCAGAGGGGGTGATGCGCTCCTCATCCTGCCTGCTGCTCCACCTGGCCCAGCCTCACACAGCCCCGCTTGTCGGGGCAGGGGCCGGGGCGCCTCTGTGCACTCCCCGCTCCTAGCAGCCCAGATCGGCACAGCCCCATGAAGCGCTGCTTGCCGGGGGCAGGGGCCGGGCCACGCCCGTGCACCCCCTGTTCCCGGCGGCCCCTCCACTCCTGACGGCTCCCAGCGGCCCCCCGGCCCGCCCGCTCCCAGCAGTTCACGGCGGCCCCCGGCCCTGCCCGGGACTGCCGCAGGGGACGGCCTTGACCCCGGCTCGGCTCAGGGCTGCTGCAGGCTAGCACTTCTGTGTTGGCATCTTGCTGGAATTTGTCCATAAATAAGCTGCACCGGATGAAAAGCTGCACTTCCAGGGTCGGGTCGAAAACTCAGTCAAAAAGGTGCGGTTTATAAACGTGAAATTACTGTACATTTGTATTTCTCCTAGGTCTAGAGTGGCATTAAACAACTAAGTACATTTTTGTCCTTTCTGCCTTTTCAGAAATGTGATGAACTTTGGGAAGACTTCCATCAAAAGCTGGTGGATGGGTCATTGTTGACGCTGGATACATATCTAGGACAATTTCCTGATATCAAAGTAGAGTAATGATTTTCTGTAAAGGACAAGTTTTAAAGTTCTGTTGAGTTGCAAATTAAATTGAAAATTAGATTACAAGCAAAAGAAATTTAAAAGGGTGGGAGGTTGAAGTCATGCTCTCACGTACACTATATTGTTCTGTAAGTACATTCCTGACATTAGGCAGGGCTGATTTTCTAAGTCAACAAAAATACTTTTCATGCAATAGTACTTGGAAGTAAATTAGCCTTTTTACAGGAAACCTTTATGCTTTTTTCTGCTCCTGTTTCTTTGATATGAGGTAATTTTAACAAATTTCAATAAGGACACATTAAGCTCTTCAGCTGTTAAAATGCCAGACAAATTACACAGAAAACAGGCTTTCTGTTATTGGCTAGATGCACCTGTGAGTATCTTTCTTTTATCTAAGCCATGGTTGCTGTCTTTTAATTAGTTATAAAAAGAATTTGTAATACACACCAGAATGTGTATTACAGAAAGAGACAGAATGTTATACAGCTTCTAGCCTCTGCCAAATGCCCATCTGTTGTACAGTCCAGAGATGACTGCTAAATGAAATGTGTGAGGATAAAGAAGCGCTATAGGTGAGAGATAGATACTTTAGTATTTGAATATGACTGTATAGGCATAATTTTTGGTTTTTGGTGATGGTTTATAACTGAGTAGGTAACACACAGTTATACCCTTTTGTAAATTACATCAAGGACTAAAGAAAAAATAATCTAAAGATACCAACATTAGTGATATACAGTTCCAAATTCACTTTAAATCAAACTGTGCTTATGCCTTCTCAGCTTGCAGATTTTACATATAATATATGGCTTTGTAAAGTCCATATCAAAGTATACCTATATCTGTATCTGTATCTGTATCTGTATCTATATCTATATTTTGAACTTCAGTATTTTAGGTATGTGTTAAAACAACTATACGGAGAAGTATATTTTAGTACTTTTCCAACTCTAGCAAAAAGGCATTAATTGCTGACTTTTCACACTATATATAAGGGGAAAAGATAGTGTTACCGTGGGTTTAACAGGTTCACTGATTCTAGAGAATATGACAAGTCTTATGTAACACTGATACCTCAACTCTAAGGCCTGTAAGCCCTACACTCATGAAAACCCTTTCCAAACTATCTGGAATCTGATTCCTTATTTTAAATAATGTGATTAGTTTGTCTTTTTTACCATTTCCATGTTCCTCCTACATTATCTAATAATTCAGATATGAACAACAGAGAAGGGACAATAAAAATATGTCAAAAACTAAATTGACAATATAAGTAAAATGGCTTTTTAAAAACTGCTCCTCATATTTACTTTCATTTCTACCCCTGTTTCAGACTCGCATTGCAAAACGAAGCAGAAAGCTAGTGGACTACGACAGTGCAAGGCATCATCTGGAAGCTCTGCAGAGCTCAAAAAGAAAAGATGAGGGCAGAATCACCAAGGTAGCACAATCAGAAACATGCTGGCAGAAGAATTGGAGAGATTGGGTGGCATTTTTTCTGTACAGAGACAGACCACCAATTTTCTTTTCCTTTTGCTCTCTTAGAACTAATGATATCTCTAAGAATAAATATGTATTGAGTACTTTGGTTCATGTAGTAGGCATGCTCAGCCTCTTTCACAAAGGAGTTCTGTTTGAGACCTAACTTGCCCTCTTGATGAGACTGAGAGGACAGCAAACCCTGTATTGGCGTCCATGGCAAGGGGCTGAGTAGCATTCTTTGTTAATAAAAATGCTGAAAGTCCCACCAGAAAACTACACAAAAATAATTTTGTTTTTGTTATGGCATAGTGATTTTAGAAGTCACCTGTTTCATTTTGGTTTAGGCAGAAGAAGAATTTCAAAAAGCACAGAAAGTGTTTGAAGAGTTTAACACTGACTTGCAAGAAGAGTTGCCATCTCTGTGGTCACGGTAAGCCTAGAGAGATACAATATTCAAGGCCTTACATGGGGAGTAAGGAAAGAGAATCAGAGAATCTTAATGAGCTGATAGAAAATGGATTCCTGGGTTCTTGAAGGTTCCCTCTATTACCTTTTTGAAATAATAAAAGGAAAAACGTATGCAAGTGCTCCAAAAATATAGGCACCGTAAGTGTATTTATGCTAATTTCTTTCAATGTATGTTGCACTTAAGATTCGTTACCATATCTTGGTTCTGAGGTAAAAAAAAGTTTCCATTTTGTGAGTAAATAATTATGCTAAAGCACAGAGTATTCTACTTATAGGTCATTTTTTTTTAATAAGTACACCAGAAGATACATTTTATAGTTTTGCACCGATTATGTGATGATGTTAGATGATTTGATGGCATAGGTCATTCAGTCAACATGTTTAATCATGAATTGTGTTTATACAAAAAATGTAGACACTATGAATGGGAGAACAAAAGCAGTAGAAAAATAAGCATCTCATTAGTCTGTTAGATTCTTTAACAATTAACAATCTGGAGCAGAAATGTGAAGTATCCTTTGTCTTCTCTGCCTTCTAAATTAAATCCTGTTAAATTTCAGACCAAGACAGGATTTTCCTGCTGTGTTTCAGCTTATTTCAGTGTAAACTTTCTTAGAACTTCAAGATATGTATGTTATGGGCTTACTAAAAGTAAAACTGCATATGAATGACTTAGAGTAAGGGCCCTTTTACTGCAGTAAATTTTGTATAAAATAGCAGTAGCTAGTCTCAGGGAAAGGTAGAATTGAATTTGAGCAATACATATAAATTAGAAAGCAATTGCTTTCAGAGTCCTTTATTTCAGTTTTAAAATTCTTCAGAAGGAAAATTATCTATTGAGTTGATATTTTTCAGGCTTATTCTTATTCCAAAAATAATTTGAATAAAAGTTGGGAGAAATTATACATGAACGTTTTAAATCGGAGAAAGAATAAAACAAAACCTAAGAAAACAGCTTCTACTTTTGAAATGCAGAAGTATGTAATCATTCACCTCAAATAAGCAGATTCTTGACTACATGCACAGAAATGTCTAGTCTATATTAAATTCTTTTCTCTTACATACATGTGCATGTGTTTCAGAGCTGAGCTTGGGGCACCCATGCCTGGGCTGTACTGAGATGTATACATTAAAGCTGACCCCAGACACAACTGCATCACCTTGATGCTGTGATAAGATTTGGGCACAGGGGCCCACTGTTGGAATGGTACTTTTCTCCTCTCCAGAAATGGTTGCGTGCTGTCTCATGGGAGATGGATGCCCAGAGCATCTTGCCTTCCCTGTGCTTTTACTGCACTTGTGACCATCCCTTCCCACTCTTCTTTAAAAAAGCTGAAGACATCTGATGTGAAGTAGTCTCAACTTGATTGGCTGGAGATGGTGCAAAATACGTATTTTAACACTAAAGAAAATAATCATGAACAAACAAGTCTGAAATTTTGACATTTCATCATTTGCTTTTCTGAGAGTGATAGTCAAGAATGTTGCTTGTAGTCCAGAAAACAGTTAATTAATATGCCTTTTTGGCCCTCCCACACATATATTTTATTCTCTTTTTCCTTTCTTTGTGCCATCCTTCGTAGACGAATTGGCTTCTATGTGAACACCTTCAAAAATGTATCCAGCCTTGAAGCCAAGTTTCACAAGGAAATAGCTTTAGTGAGTAAAACTATCTCATGTATAATGGACTATGATATGCATGACAGTTAAAAAACTTCTCATAGTAAAAATCTAGCAGAAGCACATATGAGAATTTGCCATAGTCGAGATCTGTGGTATAATCATCATATTCATTTCTACTTGCCATATTTATTCTCTCCTTAAGGAAGGAGCAGCCCCTACTATTTTGGATTGCAGTACAACTGGATTACCAGTTGTAATTTACTGTTGCCTTCAGTATTTTTGCTGTGTCCAATTGCTAAGCACCTCTTTGCTTTAATCAGTACAAGGAAAACATATCAGACATTCCCTTCAAGTCTGCTATGTGCATTGTCAGCAACACAATATTTTATCTGTGACTGTTAGGGAAATCAAGCAGATGGACTGAGGATCTTTTGAATGTACCTGGCTAAATAGTAGCATATTATCTATAGCAACCTTCAAATTGGAACGAGCATTTCTTTTGAAAACACATTTTACTGAAGCTCTGTGAAAATTTGGATTACATTTTTCAGGGGAAAACATAGATCTTCTGGCTGCCCATGTTGCTTTAAACTTCACATGATTTCCTTAATCAGAGTCCACAGAGCAGTCAGTCACACTTATGAAGCTATTCTCTAAAAAGCAGCTCATGTTTTTGAAGAACTGCTATTATCTTTGATTCTGTGGATTTTGATGGGTTTCTGTTTAGGCTTTTGCAACACATGTCACTGAGAATTTTTGGAAGGTTTTATACTGTAACATAAAGTTATCAAGTTATCATTTATCAGACCAGATTTATCACATCTGGTTTTAATCATGACATAAACTCAAGCAACTCTTTTGTTTTCACAGTTATGTCACAAACTATATGAAGTGATGACAAAGCTGGGGGATCAGCATGCAGACAAGGCCTTCACCATTCAAGGGGCACCAAGGTAAATTTATTGCCTTTTCAATGAATTGCATTGCTGTACGCTTTGTGGGTTTCAGCATATGCAGTAATCAACTACACCAAGTGTAGTGGTTGCTGCACAACATGGTAACAGACACTGTGTGTTCAGGATGTTAGATTAAGGGATCTGGGATGACATTCTTCTCAACAGGAGTAAAGATGCAAAGCTTCCTTCTTCAATGATCATTTTTCTAGAAAGTTCTTTCAAAAACAAAAAATGAAGGCTTCAGTTTAGAGCAGTTCATTGTAGACTGTTACATCAATTTGCTCCAACTAAGCACATAGCTCATTTATTCTTAGATGCTTAGTTTACAGTAATGTTGCTGACTCTTATAATTTGTTTAAAGCCTTGAAATATTAAGACATGTTTTTAGCTCCTACTATTAGGTGAGAATCCCAAACTTTGAATGTCAGCTTTTATCTCTTCTACTTACGGGGAAAAGTAAAGATCTGAGAGTGCATCATAAAAGCAAAAAAGCTGAAATAAAGTGAATGTCACTAAATATTATCTTTTTAAAGAATTTCAAGTGAAATCTTGTTTTAAAGCACGAAACCAAAGGGAGTTAAAAATCGGATGGTGCTTTTTTAAGGTCAGTGGATGCCAGTACAGTATTTCTGTTTTTTGCTTTCAACAAATACAGCCTTTCTGCCATAATTTTATTTCTAATACTGATGTGCAGAAAAGGTTGAAATGTGAAACAGCAAGACTTATCAAGACACAGTGATATTTAGAGTTAATATATAAAGCCTGAATTTCCATTTAATCCCAACTAGCCAGAAGCAATCCGAACAATTTACAGCTTTTCACGTCCCACTCTAAGGGAAACTGAAGGAGATTCTTTTTAATGGATTTCTCGGGCAAAATCAAGCACAAACGAGGCAAATATTATATCTGGAAACTATTTATTGATGAAGAAGGGTATGTGGAGAGGTAGAGGGATAGAAAGTTAAGCAGAGGAGGGAAAAGAAAGGAGGCCAGGGTCAGATGAATCCCGCTGGCATTCATCGTCAGATGGCACATGTGCTTGCTCTTGTGAGAGCAGCACTGATGGCCGCAGCCAGCAGGGCCCTACGTCAAGGCGAAGCAGAGTAGATGGAACAGAGGGGACAGTCAGGGAAGAAGCAGGGAGTAGGGAGTCGACCCAGCCAGACAAGCCCCCCAGCCAAGACACTGAGACAGCAGGGAGCTGTTGAGCAACGCTCAAATGCCTTTATGGGCTCAGGCTCCTCCCGTAGTCCGTTCCTTTGAGGACCACCTTTGGGTAATCAGGGGAGTTGTCCTAGCAGTTTCCCTGCCTGCAGAGGGAGTCTCTTGCAGCCCAGTGGGGTGGGAGTTTTGTCTGCACTGATTGTGTGTCAGGCGAAGTCTGCGTTTTCTACAGGAGTTACCTGCTTAGGGGCTGTAATGTCAGCACTCTCCACCCTCTCATGTGCACTAGCCACCTTCTGCACGTGCCACATGATAGGGCTCAGCCCACGAAGGAATTTTCCACCCAGTGTCAGAAAATCGGTTTAGAACACAAAAGTCGGATAATGTGGAAACATCAATAAAAATAAAATTGGTTCCTCACATAGCTGCAGCTAATTTGCCCTCAAGATGGAGGTAGATCAGCAAACAACATCTGCTTCAAAAATACGGCAAATATTCCTACATTTGTTTTAATCTCACTTTGGAAGAACAAAGAACAAAACTGAAACTTCTGACATAATGCAAAATTCAGGCCTACTTTATAAGCACATCACTAGAATTTGTATCATAGATTATTTCAGTGATAGTCCATGCTCATATATTACATATTGCTTTTGGAGCTGTTAACTTTGGCCCATTTAGGATGGACTCACAAACTGGACTATGCTTCCATAAACAATTTGTAAAACACTTTTATGTAATGTAAAATAATGTAGTGTCCAAAGATTTCAAGCACTTTATGTAAACAATGGGCATTTTATCCATTGTGTCTTTCAGACCATGTCCAACATGCACATGCTTGTTCCCAGTGAATTATTTATTCCATCATTGAGAGAAAAAAGCAACATTATTTTTTGCTGCAAATTACTTGATTTTGTCTAATATAGTGTGAACTTGCTTAAAAAAAGCTTTCTAAAAATCCATTCCTTCAGTTACTTTGTTACTGTCTTTTGCAGTACTGTTTGCAGAGCCATGTGTGAAAACCTGAATAGATTTTGACTTCCCTTATTAGTGATGATACTCTAAAAGACTCACAAGTGGGTGTTCACCAGATAAAACAGCTTTCCATTCTAGATGTGTGAGAAGTTGATACTAGACAAGTACAGTATCTAATCTTTCTTTTAAGGAACTGCATAAAAAGAGACATGTTAAAAACTTGTATGCTACTGAATACTCTATCCTGAAGGCAAATATTGTACCTGGGACATAAATTTCTTAATGACGGCTTGTTTTTTCTCTTTTAATATTTCCACAGAAAGAGGTGGTGAGTGTGAGCTAAGTTTGTCCTTCCAAAGAACAGTTTTTCTTGTGTTAGCATTAGGATCACGTTTATGCTGTGGTCTCAATCAGGTAGTGCTTCTGCTCTCCCTGAGGATGTGTAGGAGTCGCTCTTACTGAGTAGTGTGGTTGTTGAGTACTGTAGTTCATAGCCTCCCTCACTGTAAGCTTGCAGTGTATCTAGGTAGGTGAATATTTTCTCAGTGTTTGTACCAGGTCCTTTCATGAGAAGGGCAGATGCTTTCTACAACTTCATCAGAGCTTTTCTTAGTATCAGCAGAGCTCTGTTGAAGTTACTTGATTGCTGCTTGTTTATAACTGTTGTGAATTGTCCTTCTAAATAGTAATATCTTTATAATAATCTTGGCTGTGATTTTTTTAAAGTTGAAACCTTTCTGAAGTTGCCGAGCTTTTAAATTTATTTGCATTATTTATTGTTATGCTTCCTGTGGCTTTTTATCTTTAGTCTTTTGTTCCAAGAAGCGTGCGAAATGAAGACAGTAAATCCATTTCACATTTTGTAATAGTTATAATTTTATAAGTGAAACGGTATTTCAAGTATAGAATCTGAAAAAATTCGGGTACTCTGTTTTCTTGAAGTTACAATGATCAGGTAAACTAATGTTCCAAAAATCAAGGTCATTCAAAATCAAAACTTCCTTTGACACTGAATTTTAATTGTTTTTAATTGCAATTTTAGTTTTAGTCACTATATAATGGCTTAGTTCATCTCCAGTGCGTACAGTAGTTTCACGAATATAAGCCGCACCTTTTTAATTGAAGAATCCAGCCTACCCCAGTGGTGTGGTTTATATTCAGGTGCAGCTTATCTATGGACAAATCCCAGCGAAACGCCAACCCGGAAGTGAGAGCCGGCCAAGCAGAGTGGCAAGTGGGCAGGCCAGCCCCTGTGCCGCCGGCAGCCGCCGGCGGCGCGGGATCACCGGCAATGGGGGCTGGAAATGTGCGGAGTGGCCCCCGTGCCCCCGGCAGCCGGCGGCAGCGTGGGATCGCTGGCAACGGGGGCTGGAAATGTGCGGAGCGGCCCCCGTGCCCCTGGCAACCGGCAGCAGTGTGGGACCGCCAGGAACGGGGTGCCGCTGGGAAGCCAGGCTGGGCGCAGCTGGGCCGGAGCGCCCCGCCCCATCTGCCGAGCGGAGTTT
>VRYO01001463.1:97530924-97554414 GCA_009812075.1 Sialia sialis | reverse complement strand
TACCTAGTCCTACTGCTAGTCCCAATCATATGCTGGCACCAGCGTCTCCAGCACCAGCCCGACCTAAGTCACCCACACAGGTAAGGAGATACCAGCAGAAAGACCTGGCCTGCTGTGCAGTGAAAAATTGCTTAGAATGATGTACGTGGTGGATTTTGCATCTAGGCTGTGACTGAGTGATGGCAGGGAGGCCACTGGTTTTGTTACAATCTATTCTGTTCATCAATTGTTCATCCCTGTATCACAACATGAATAGAAAATGGTTTTTGTTATTAGGGGAATTAAGAAAATTTTGGTGCCTGGTGAATTGGTGGGACTTGCAGTGACAAAGCAAAACACTTTTTAAAAAGTTGCATTGTCTCTAAGGACCCATATACCAGCAGTGATAGTTTGAAAAGCCTCTTTCTAAAACCTTCTTGTGAGTTTTTGTGCATTATATATTTCTGCTCTTCATTCATCTTCAAGTTTATGCTTACCCTGAGAAAAATTAGCCAGTGAGTATCACTGGTCTGACCAATCTCTATAAAACAATGAAAAATAAAGCTAGCTGAAATACTGCTCTGCTAATTATTGATTATGGAAGTCTTATTGGTTGTTTTAAATACTGTTTGCTAAGTTTGACACTGTTGTAATCAGTGGAGTAATTTCTATTCTTACTAGTATTGGTAAATTAAGAATTGGTTTCATTCATCAGTTCCATCTGTGGCATGAATTGTATATGATACTTCATGTGCATATCAAAGACTTGTGTGGATGTTATGATGTTTTTGGAATTGGGATAGCTTCTGTGCTGATTGCTGTTTCTATGCTGTCTGCATATCATAAAAAAATCGATTTTGTATCAAGTGAGCATGCTTATTTTCTCTGGTCTCCCAAAATGTGTCAACTCACTGCCTGAGTATTCAATTGGTAGGACTCAGCCTCACTGGTGCCAATACCGATGTCACTATACCACCAAAATATTTTTTGTGTATTTATTTTCTTGGGTTTTTGATAGATTTAAAAATTATCCAATACTATTTGGTATTATTCCAAGAAATTGGTTTGTCATAGTTACGTGAATCTCTGGAGAGCTGGATGAATATAGTAAACTAAGCACCTTTGAAGTGCCGTAGTTCCCAGAGATTAAATGGTCTTAGCATCAAATACACTCTGAGGCAAGCAACAGCTGGGCTGGGACAAAATCTCAGTGCTAAATACAAATGAGCTCAAGAAACCAAAACGCTGCAGCAGAGGCATTGTTTCTGTGCAAGGTCACCCTTCCAGCTATGGGTTGCATAGAAGAGCTCGTGTCTTAAACTGCGCCTGTCACAGCAGAAAAAAACATCCAAGAGTTTCTTTTGTATCAAATCTGAAACCCTGAGTTTTAATGACTTTGAAACATAAGGTTGTTTTGCTCTTCCCATAATGTTTATTTCAAAGCATTTGGTGATGTACAGCTAAACAGTTCTTAAATACATGGCTTATTCCCATAGCTTATTTAGGCTGAAAACAGCCAAAGTAAAACCTAAGACAATTCATTTAGGCCTAGTTTAAAGATTTTCTTTCATCTCTGAACTAGTCTGTGACTTTTTTGCTGTCTGCCTAGCTGAGGAAAGGTCCACCAGTCCCACCGCTGCCTAAACTCACACCTACAAAGGAGTTGCAACAGGAGAACATCATTAACTTATTTGAAGACAACTTTGTCCCAGAAATCAATGTGACAACCCCATCACAGGTAAGCTTCAGTGAATTGTGTAGAGGTACAACCATGTAATAACCCTAAATTCTCCAAGACAGTGCTCCTGGGACTGATCTTCATGGGGAGGGAGGAGGAGGGCACAGGTACAAGGCAGAAGCACAATTACCACTATCAGGAAAGAGTTGCACATATGGTGTTTTGCCTTTGAATAGATTACACATAATCACTCAAAAGGGATAACGCTGCTAACATATTGAAAAGAAAGAGCAATTTCCTGAGAGGTCTGACTGAAAATACCGTGATATAGTCATGTTTGAAATTCAAATGCATCCAGGTTGCATTATTAGCTGAGAGTTGATCTAAGATACTTTTTTTTAATGCTAAGCATCTCAAGTAGAACTTTACAGAGGTCCTTAATTACTTCTGTTTCCTTCTCAAAAACATTAAAAGTATTCCTTCCTTCTGTTGTGTGATTTTTAAAAAAGTGAAACTTGGCTGGTTTTTACAGATGTAAAGGCTGTTTCAGCCAGATGATTTATTCACTTGGCTTTGCTCTTAGAAACATTAGCTGCACAGCAGAGAAGGGATCAAAATTCATTTTATCTTATTATTATGGCATTTTTTAAAGTTGTATATAATAAACAGAATATCCAGAATTGTGCAAAATTTGTATTCAACTATTCAGCTTTTACATAGATACACCGATTGCTGTTTTTTTCAGTAATGGACCCTTTCTTTCATGGTAATTGCAACTCTGAAATCTGAGCCTGCATCTGATAGATTGGAGAGAAATCTATAGATCTGAAGCTTATGCAGAATGTTTAGGAAATTTCTGTTTTCATTTGAAGCATTTGTTTTGTTTTAATTCATCTGACAGCACCAGAGAATGAAGGCACAGCAATGAAAAATATATTTTATACAATTTGAATAGGCGAGCCTTTGTTTTCTTGTGTTAGGGGGAAACAGGCATTGCTGTGTATGGAGATCTATATGGAAAGGCTTATTTATAGCTAAGTCTCCATGCAACGAAAGAATTAAAGGTTACTTCCAGAATGCAGCTGCTGGTAGGCATTATTTCTGAAGGGAGATGGCAGGTCTGTTGCATCACTGTACTCTGACTTCATAGGAATTAATTACTCCTGGAACAGGAGCCTTGAAATCACTGGTAAGAGTTGATGTAGCCTGTGCTACATATGGCCCCCTGCATTAAATACTGTATCCAACTAACATGGCTATGTCAGGCCATCCAGGGAAGCAGAAATGGAACTGCTTTGCTATTCCAGTAAGAGATGACACTGGAGCAAGGCTTTAAATTAGTCTGGGTCACATTTCCAGAACCCTTATAACCTTTCTGTGAGAGATTGGCATACAAATGGAATGGCATAATAAAAGTGGGCATGCTTCTTAAAAATTAAATCTTTTCCTCATCTCTCAAGGAAAATAGATCTCTCTTTAGTGAGTGATTTATGTCTTTCTCTCTTCCACAGTCATTGAACAGGGAATATCCTAAGCTAGTCTCTGGCCACCTTCTCATCAACCATTTGCACTTCTCCCTCCACAAAATCACTAAAGCATCCTTACTGTGACTGAGATCTCTGAGTACAGACATACCCAAATAATGTGATGTTTAGGTTTTGTAGCCTTGTGTATGTGAACCAGTTAAGGAAAATATACTGCATGAAAACCACAGGAAATATGGGCTTATTCCTCTTGGTGTTTATGGCTCCTCCTATACTCCCAAAGCCCTTGTTGAGCAGTATGGAGAAAGCTATGAAGCCTGCAGAGCCTGACAGTGGTACAGGACTTCCCAAGGGAACACCAGTGGTATCCCTGACACTGCCTATGCAGAGTAGTGAAACCAGCAGACTGATAAGTAGATCTTTGCTTTAATACAATGTTTTGGAGAGGATTCCAGACAGGTCAAACACTTTTGTTTCTTGAAATACAAATATCCCGTAATTGTTGTTCCTCCTTCTTTACCAAGCAGTACTGATACATTCACTGCATTAGCACTGAAAGATGCTGAAAGACATCTTCTTTCTGCTTGATGCAGTTGAATATTTGTGCATTGATTCAACAAATGTCTCACATCCAGGTTATTCATTGTCAAAAACTGATTTAATTGCTGCCTAATAAAAGAAAGGTGAGAATATGAAATAACTGGGTGATCTGATAAAAGGATCATTCAGAAATGCATGTTCTGTACTTCATTTCTCCTTTTCTTCACGTCACGTTTCTCCCTAGTTAGTCATCCAGTTACTAGCTTGGACATTGTAGGCCTTTATATGCCCCCTGCAGATACATAATGTGCCTGAGTGTGCCTGACAGCCCTAAAGTGAATGGTCCATAACTGCTAAGGCTATTTTAAGGCTTGTACATACTGTGTACAGAGAGAGGGTAACAGTCCTTTGGTAGTCCTTGAAGGTTTCTTGTGCCTTCTTCATTCCTTGTACATACCTCTGAGAGGTACAGCCTTGCCTCTTTCAAATGTTTAATTTATTTGTGCTTCATCATGCTGTGCTGGAATAAATACAGGATATTTGGCAGACCTTCCTGTCACAGCTTTGTCCCTTATTGAGGGATTTCCTGAGGTTCCTGTTTCTCCTGCATCTCCCTGTAATGTGGTATCTAAGGTACTCTCTGTTTGGGTACTCTATTTATTTGGGCCTTTGTCACTAAAGTTAAGATGAATATTCTCCCTATTTTGGTCCAAGGGTCATGGGCACATGATAACTTTTGCTGTCAGTGATCACTGCCCTGTGACTTCCAGTACCTTAGCTGTCATCACTCCTGTTCATTTAATTTAGTCCTCAAAGGTAGCAACTTCCTTCTCAAACCTCGGTGAAAGATAATTATCTTTTATGTATCCGTCCAATTCTGAGAAAATGCTGTTGTTTCATCAAGTTGTATGACCATATGACTATTAGTGTCTCAAGAGCATATGTGATGAAATTTTAATACACTTGATGGAAGGCATGAGAGAATCAACTTAATGTTGGTTACTGGTGGGGATGGTGGGTCTGGCTTTTTACACTGTGAGGCTATAACACTGGCTTCAGTGTGTCAGACCAGTTATCTGTCATCACCAGTGATGCAGAATGCCAAAGACAGAAGATAAATCAAGGCAAGCAATGTTGTTACTCCTCAACATGATTTCTGCCTATTTAGTAAGTCTCAAAAGACTACTTTGCCACAAATTTATGCAGTCTTGCAGCATGTGTACATTGTTCACATTCACACTACCTGAAGCCAAGGAGGTCCCCAGCTGGACCCTGTGCCCACTTCTTTATTTTACATTTAACCCATGTCAACTTTGCTGCCAGCTGCATTCCTGCTTTGGAAGAATCAGGGAGCAGCCAAACCTCTGTGCATCTCACAGTGGTATAGACCCTTCTCACATCACCCCTAGCACACCTCTTACAGACTGAAGAGTCCTAGGTAACTCTGTCATTGCTAACATGGAAGCTGAGGAGCTCTTGACCAGGTTTGCGAGTGACACCAGGAGTTAAGGTGTTTTGTGGCATAATGGAAGCCATTAATTACCTAACTTTGAACATCTATTTACCAATAGTAACACTAATTTGGAACATTTATACTCTTAAATGTTTTAATGACAGAAAATCTTTACTCGTTTGTTTTACTGTCATTGTCATCATCATTATTATTGTCTCCTAGTTTTACTGGGTTTATATCTGCCATATTGCAATAGACCTGCTCTGTCATACAAGCTTCTCTCAATATTTAACTGAACAACTAGCAGTAGGAAGTACTAGCTAGCCTTGTTAGCAAGACCAAGATGCTTGCCTAGAATATTTAGAATTAATGATAATTAAATCTCAGCTAAAGCTTTGCACTAATTAGTATTTTATGTTGAAGCACACTTATTGTTTCTTCAGGTTATTTTGCAGCAGAAAAGACCTATAGCCCAATGAACATATGTACATGTGTATATTTTTATAGTGACCTCAGAGGCCTTGGCTAATTTATTAATTGCAAACCTAAAAGGCTCTACCATGTAATTGAGTTTAATAAGAGCATATCATAGAATCATAAAATGGTTTTGGTTGAAAGAGATGTTAAAGATCATCTAGTTCCATTCCCCATGCCATGGACTGAGAGAGCTCTCACTAGACCCTATTGCTCAAAGCCCCATCCAACCTGGCTTTGAACATTTTTAGGGATGGAACATCCATGGCTTCTCTGGGCAACCTGATCCAGTGCCTTACTATCAGATGTCTTCTAAAGTTTAGCACTAAAGACAGCACTAATTGTAAATTGGTTTGCGTGTTCAGAATTAAAACTTAATTCAAATGCATTTAGATCCTTCTGTATTGGCTCTTTACTAATGTTTGTGTTTGCGGAGAGATCAACTTATTAGAATGTATGGGCATTGGGTGCTGTTTATGTAGTTTTTAACTTTGATGTCTGTCTCAAAGCACTTCAAAAGGGCGTTCACCATTGAGTGTGTACACTCAACACTTCTTTGAAAGGGCTGTGACTGTTTAGCCTGAATAGGCAAAGCTGTACTACAGAGAAACCAAAGACATCATTAGAATGAATCTCATAAAAGTAAAATTTATACTAAAGCTCAAGAAAATCTTCCGAGCTTCCTCCCCTTCTAGTGTACACCACTGCTAGTAAATCTGTAGGGTGGTTTGTTTTTTTTCTTGATTATTTAAATATTTTACTGCCCAGGGCAGCTTTTAAAAAATAAGATTTTAAGAGTAAATTTCTCTTCTAACAGAATGAAGTACCTGAAGCTAAGAAAGAGGAATCATTACTGGATTTGGACTTCGACCCTTTCAAGCCAGAAGCTGTACCAACAGGAGTTAGTCATTCACCCATGTCTCAGGTATCTCGCATATGAATGCAATGTACTGGGTTTGGTAGAAAAGGTTTGCCTCTTGTATTAAAAAGAAGTGTCTAAAAACTTTCTTTTCCTGGGAAGCACAAGTCAGCCTTCTATCTTTCCCCTCAGTAATCCTGTGAATAATGATGTACTGGAAGGAGAGGAAATTGTTAGGTGGTTAACATGTCTGCTGATGAGAATGGTTGCTGGTACCTTAGCCTTGACTTTAGCATGCTGTTATTTTCCATCTTTAGAATAACTCTTCATGGAAACATTACTGTTCTCCAGGGCTTGTTTTTCTGTTGACTTTTCTGACTTTGGTTCTTCATGTCTGGAAAGATGCCTTAAGGGACCTAGGTCTCATGGAGTCAGCTTGCATTTGCTTTACTGTGATGGAGTTTCTGTACCAAGCAGTGGTATGATCTGAGTGCTTTTGCTATTAATCTACTTTAAACCTAACCTCAAGGAAAATTGGAGTATGGAGTAGAGTGTTTTCTTGTAGAATGTTATCACAGAACGAAAGTCTACATTCAATAGTAATAATTGCAACGGTAATTTTTTGCAGCAATATAAAAAAAAAGATTGAAACTAAAAAAAAAAGAAAATGCAAATATATCATGTGGCTGATATTCATTGGTTTATCCTGCAGGACATGCTACTTTAAAATCCAGAATTCACCGTCACTACCCAGAGGGCAGGTAGTAAATTAGGGAAGATCTCGTGGCCAGCACATCTGTATCCCTGTCTTGTACACACAGAAGCAATGTTAATACACTGTTAACAAGACTTTTCATTAATCTGATTTTTTCTCTGAGACATGAGAAGACTAATTAGCTGTTCAGAAATGCAGCATGAAAGGAGTGAGAAGACAAGAAGTTTTAAGGCTTAGATGGTCCTGATTCCCTGCTGATCTCTTCCTCAATTAATTAATTTCTTATTTGGAGGGAATCCCTGGTTATGTAATGAGATCTGTAGGGATCTCTGACAGGAAATGTGGTGTCAGAAAAAGGATGCACTGTCAACACTCTAAATGTTAGCTGAATTTTCTCATTGAGATTTGCTACAAGAAGTGTTCCATTCTAGCAGAAGCTTTGTGCATTTTACTTGTTTTTTCTTGCTCTAAACAGAGAAAAGGAAGGGGAAGGCAAATGACATTCCACAGCATTCTGCAGTGACAGAAAACACTAAATGTGACTTTGCTAGCTATTATATAACTTTCAGCTTATTTTGTAATAATGCTGATTAGAGCAAACAAAACATACGTAACTTTTATGACAGAACACATTTGTTCTGACACCATATTGTACAGATTGTAGAAAAGTTTATTACTTTAGTGAAAATCAGTTATTTTATATTAATCTATACCATGAAATACAGAATATAATTTTGTGTAAAAAGTATACATTATAACTTTCCATTTAGGGGCATAGGAAGCATTCAGTGAGTACCTTTATGCACTCCTGTCACCTTTCTGCAGAGCAAAGGCATATCAGAAAGGATGGTCCACATCTACAAGAGCATGTGGATGAGTCAGAACACCCTGATTTTAGAAGGCAAGACAGCCCTGCAGTCTGGTTTCACTGGAGTTGATAGGGTCATTCCTGTGGCAGTGTAGAGAGAATGAAACCTGTGGCTGCAGAGCCCTGTGCTTGCAGGGAACTTAAGAAGAGAGCCTTAAATGATATTTCCATATGTGTATGGTTTTTTGCCTCAGTCATGGATATTTTCCATTTGACAAACAGCTGAAGTAGTGAGGACAGGAGTAGTCATGTGTGCATGATGCCTTGGAAGGCCTGGCATGACTTATCTGTTGTTGATTTAATTAATTACCTCCCTCCACTGCTCTGCCAGGGTGATCCAACCACAGTATGTGAACTCTGATCTGTCATTTCTCAATTGCTTTTCTGTTTTTATGGCTGCATTCTCTTTAAATATGAACCAGCAGAATTCTGTCTCATGTGGTGGGCTATAGATATTTGGCATGAAGTCTGCTGCTTTTCTTTCATTTGTCTGTTTAGCTCTTCTGTTGAGCATTAATTAACAGACTAGAACAAGAAAAAGAAAATATTGCTTGACTTTCTTATTTCCCTCACCAAATAGTATGCCATTCTCCTTTCTAGTATCAGTGTTCTGATTCTCAGTGGATAGCTGTGTCATTTTTTAACTGGCTAGAAAACCCCAGCTTTGTTAGCTCTTTAAAGCTGACACCTTGCAGAGGCTTGTACACCTATTGAAGGTCACTCAGTCACCAGCTCAGAATCTGACCATTACTTATACACACAGCAGTGTGAGTTTTCTGGAAAGCAACAACTACTTTGAATTGGGAAGTACCACAATTAATTATACTGCCTATCCTTTACAACCAAAAGTATTTTGCAGGTACAGACACACACACACATATGTGCTAATATATAAAATATGTATGTACTATAAGCATGTGTTTAAATAAGTTCAGTCTTCTTATTTAATGGACATCTTTATGAAGCATGTTAGACATGCAGTACAGGAATGGTGTTTTTCTGACAAGCTGTTTTCCACTACTTTTTCCAGACATTGCCATGGGATCTATGGACGGTAAGCCTGAAATACATAGTAGTATTCCTGTGCCTCTGATTTTGTAACAACTTAAACTCAGATTTACAATTCTTTTACCAAAAGACAAGATAAAGAATTCACAGACCATGAAAAACTCTTTCAAATATATGAAGCCACTAGGTATCTTTTAAAACTACCAACGACAAAAAATAATCTCTGTTGATAAGCCTACAAAACCTAAATGTTGTCAGAAATCTAGGCTAAAAGATTCACAATCTCTACAGCTAAGTAGTGTTGCTTTTAATATGCCTGAACTACAGATATTAGAAGGTAATAATGGATGTAAGTCATTTATTTCAAATACCTGAAGGTGTCTATTAACCCAATGGACAATCATTCTCTCAAAACTAGGAGTAAAGATAGAATTTAGCTTTGTGAGTAGTACAGTAAACTGGAGTTACTCACAAAGCAAACTGCTACTGTAGGAAACTTCCTTCCTCCTGGTGCCAAATTAGATAAAATGATTTGCAGGAAGAAAGCAACCCATTTTTGTGAATTTTCTTTTGACTGTGTGTAATGGAATTAGCTGGGTTGACTTGACATGGAGCCTGGTGTGTTCATATGTGACCTTTTGTGACTTCAGCCAGAACAGAAATCTCTGAATGCTTGTCACATATTCAGATTCACAGCACAGCACAGCTCATCACATTCCACATGTGATATATTCTAAATTCTTATTTCCGTATACTGAGTGAGGTTAAATAATGCTTGATTAAAACAGTCATGTATGTAGGCTAGCCAAAATTTCAAGGCTACAAATATCTAGACCACATGAAATTACCCAGAAACGTTGAGAATGTCTTGTTCTAAACTTAGGTTAGATAACTTTATCAATGTCTTCTTTTTGCACAGTTTTATTTATAGCTTTTTAATGTTATGTGTATATTGTGTATTGTGTGTTATATTTATTTTCATCTTTGCTCTATTTTTAAAAATGCCACTGTACCTCATAGCTAAATGTTTGAAATAAAAATGTCAGTGACCCACAGGGGAAAGCAAGAGGTAATCAATACTTAACACACATGAAAAATTTCTTTTATCATGTAATTCAGAGGTTTAAAATTCACAGGTCTGGAATTAGTCCTGGGTGGAGTGGCTGGAAAGGACCCACCACTCCTTCCCCACCATGATTGGTAACTGCAGCTGGTTAGAGAACTGCTAAGTAATGAACTGTTGCTGTATCAAAGTACATAATGATCTTCTTTTCTGTGTTTTATATGTATGACTTCGTTCTATATAGACAAGCAGCGAATTGGTGCAGCCGGTAAGCAAACCTCCCTCCAAAATCACAACCACTCTAGAGACTTCTTTAATCACTGTGGTGTAATACATAGTTTTCTGGCTTTGTGTATCACTGCTGCTCTTTTGCATTACAATTTATTGCCTTCACTTACTGCAAATCCCATAGCTTTTCCTAAAGTTGTTTATTGTAGTCACTTCATTCTTTAGATTAAAATTGCTCTTGTAAAATTTAAATTTTGTGTTTTCTCATCAAATCCACCTTTATCTTTTTCATCTTGTGTTTTTTCTTTGCTTTTCTGTCTGCTTAAAGCCTGATTCTTCAAAAAGTCTTTCCCTGTGTAACCTGGTCATGGAGGAAACCCCAAACAGTGGGTCATCAGAAGATACTAACAGATCTCAAACTGATCTAGGTTCACTCAGCTGGGGCCTAGATGTTAGCACACCCAGTATCAGCCAGGAGATTACTGCAGGCAGTTCTTTGCTTTTCCCCAGGGCAGAGCAAACCTCAAGTGAATCCACGGGTACTCTGCCTGCTAGTGCTTGGCCTGCAGTAGGTGAGCAGGAGGATGCTGCACCAGGGTCAGCTTCTGTAAGTGAAAACCAGAGGACTTCACTGGAGGACCAGTTGGATGCGAAAAATGTCGTGCGGGAAGATGTGACCCATCAACCTTTAGAGAACGTAACCAGTTTTGAGACACCCATCCTGGGAACTGATAGCTTGTTGGATGAACCCCTACCTTGTGATGTGCAAAAGGCAGAGGAAGAGCATGAGGAAGACGAGTGGGCAGGTGTCAAGCCAAGTGAAAAGGTAGAGACTGGAGCTAACTACAAGGAGGTAGAAGGTACAGAGGAACTGGAAGAGCAAGGCTGTGAAACCAAAGTGAACACTGAGGCAGAATTTCATAAGAGTTTTGCAAAATCAGATCTTGAAATTCTAGTCAGCACAGAGGTAGAAAATTTAGAAAATGACTTTGAAGATAATTATGGGGATACTGGGAGAGCTAGTGGTGCTAACCTAGAAAACTCTACAGAAGAAGAATTCAAACTGGTCAGTGTCATTGAGGAGACAGATAGAGAAATACCATCATTGAGCACAGGGCTAGAAAATGGGGACAAAATAGTGGGGTACAACTGTAAGACTACTGAAAGCACTGGTGCTGAACCTGAGAGAGTCCTTGGTATGTGTGATGAGGACCATGAAAATACATTTGAGGAGGCCTTAGACCAAACTGACAGTGGTATTGGACAGAGTACATCCATGGAGTGTATAAACACGAGGGCACATGTTGACCTAGAGATAACCAACCACACAGGAAAGTACCCTTCAGACACTGGAAGTGATCTGTGTGATGCTGAATTATTCAGTGCAGAAGAGTCTGGTAAAGGAACAGAAGATAATGGCATCAGCCACCTCCCAAATGGCAGTACTGGTACTGAAGGTCAAGCTGCTGCTGAAAAACAGTGGGTATTGCTGCCTGAGGCAGCTGATGCTGCTAGCCCAAGCTGTGATAATCCTTGCCTAGATAATGCAGATGACCAAGTGACAGACAGGACAGCAACAGCAGTCACTGAAGTGACTTGCAGTGGTGTTCCTGAAGCCTTGGAAACAGAGCCCTGGCTGGCAAACTGGGATCCAACAGTTTCTAATGATTCCTGGGGTTTTTCTAGTCTGTCAGATAGCCAAGCCAGTGGACTGGATAATTGGCCCTTTTTCCCCAAGCAGCAAAACTCAGACGAAGGTAACGTGGAAAATATTTGGTTAGGCATTACTAATAAATGGTCTACAGAAGACCTAGAAGCTACTGATAACAGCTGGGGGGAAGTAGGTGCAAGCACAAGCCACATAATTCAGGAGACACTAGTAGAACAAGGTTTGCCTGGGGAGCAAGCAGGCATTAGCAATACTGGACCAAGCAAGGAGATAGCTAGACCCTTGTCTCTGTTTCAAATGGGAAATTCCAGAAATGCTAGCACCGAGAGTTCAACTAGTCCTAAAGACAATGAAACCAACAACTCAGATTTATCTGAAGATGAAATTGCTAACCGGAGATATGGATTGTTGTACCAGGAAATTGAGGCTGATAAAGAAGAGGTACCTACCCCGTGTGTAGCCTAGTCTAGACAAAGAGTTCCTTAGGCCATGCATAAGCCTGTTGTTTAAAAACATTCCATTTGTGTGTTTCCTACTGCCCTTCCTAAGTCCATGCTATTCTTTTTTTTGGAAAATTGCCATGCAACTCTTCATGGTGTGGTGTCCTTCAGCCCTTCAAGCTGGCTGACAAAAATGCATTTCAAAATGGTCAATGAAACATTGAACTGTGAAGACACATTGTGTCTGGCAGCTTTTGTGTTTTATCTGTAGATCTTTAAATGCACCTGGTCTTTTTTTAATTATTGTTTTTTAAAAATATTTAAGGTACTCTTCTTTTTGTTATTTTCTTTAAGCCTGTGATGTCTGTTATCAAATAGCACTGTTGTAACATTTCTTGCTGCCTTACCCTTCATTTTTTTATTTTTTCTATATTTTTTCTTTTTTTTCTTTTTTTTTTCTTTTTTTTTATGTCTGGCCTACATTTTTATTTTACAAATAAAAATGTTTTGACTCATGTTCAGATTTAGTAAACAAATGATAATTTGTTCTGATCTTCACTTCTACTTAGGCATCCACCATAGCATTTAATGGATTTGCGCAGGTAAGAAATAAACAGGTTTTGAGATAATTTTTTTTTGTGCTACTAGGAAAGCATTAGAATTGACTTTCAGGAAGTCTGTTCTACAGACAAGCTGCATAGCAACATCAAACTGTCTCAAATCCAGACCTTATCTGTTGTTAGAAATTCTCAGATGTGGCTAGAAGGATACTTATACCCTTAGGACTCTTGGCCTGACTTAGTCTAATAGCAAAAAATCTGACTACCTTAGTGGGACAGCTATATCCTCCTAAAGTGGCTGGTCTAGCTTTTTTATTGTGCTATTTTGTGGACTAATTTTCTCACAATCCCAAAATCCTGTAAAGCATGTTTTCGGTTTCACCTATTTTCAGTATCTCTGTGTTTAAATATGTAGTGAGTTTTATTCTTTTCTTCATCTTCAGTTAAGATATATTTTACTCTCGAAGTTTAACCTAAATTATTTATCTGCTGGGGTGCTGATGGTGAGTCTGTGGTACATATCACAGAGATACCATGTTTATGCTTTCAGATTCCAGGGCTGTGTCAACATCCCAAATTTCAGGTGGATAACCTGGGGCCTCATTATTTTCCAGCTTTCTCTTAGAGACTGGCTCAACCACAGCACACTCTATACACTAAATTTTAAAAGTACCCAAAAAGGTTTAGCTTATACAAGGATGGAAATCAGTCTTCCAATGATTAACCATTCTGTTCCAGGACATTTAGTATAGTAAAGGATCCAGATGGAAAGGACACAAGGCTCTAATAATTAGGGAAAAATGTTTATCTGGAGAAAATACATATTTTCTTTTTCCTCTGCAGTAGGAAAATAATCTGGCCCAGCAATATTTTGCAAATTAATTGGTTCTGAATGAGTGAGATGTTGAGAAACACCTCAATTTTTCTACTTTCTTAGTGCAGGTAAATTTTTGTATTTGTAATTACTGTAGTTTGTGATCAAATAGAAAAGCCCATGATCAAGAAGCAAGTTGCTTAGAGCTCCAGACACAGCCATGTGTAATCTGCAAAAAGGTTTCACAGTTCCACAACTTAGAAGTGCATATATTTAATGAAGGGTGTGAATCACATGTATTCACTACTTTTAGTGAGGTGAAAATCTTGGTTTAGAAACATTGACTATAAAACTGAAAAAATAATGGTTTTAATATTAATAGAACTCAGATAATCTAAATAAATATAAAAATAATTTTTCATTAAGTAATATTAGCCATTTTATTCTATGTAAATGTACTAAGTAACTTTACCTGAATAAGTCATTAAAAAATCAGGTCTTT
Organism: Sialia sialis; assembly: GCA_009812075.1. NCBI lineage: Eukaryota > Metazoa > Chordata > Aves > Passeriformes > Turdidae > Sialia > Sialia sialis. Next base: position 97,540,080 of record VRYO01001463.1, on the reverse strand, counting down.
GATGGACACCTGCAAATATCCTGTCTCATATTTTTACATTGTTGTTCTTAATTTCTCTGTCTAGGATATCTCTGCATTTACAGTACAATCAAATGAGAATGTGGAAGAGCCTTTGGTAAGTGGTGGCTTTTGGTTCCTTTTAAAATGTCTCATCAAAAAGGGTACAATTTTTCCTTTATGCAAAGATATTTTCACTTCTTTTTTTTTTTTTGCTATCCTTTAAATCACACCACCTTACGCAATTCTTCCATTTGGAAGAGCTGATGGGTGATATCATTGTAGTTGTAAATCCATACTCACTGAAACAGTCTTTCACAAGGATAGCACAGAGCAAAACAAAAGAAAACCAGAATATTGTAAGATATGTTTATTTTATAAAAGTGTGCTTAAGCAGCTTGTTCATTCATTGCATTTAAGAGATTACTAGAATGAGTACTATGGCCCAGTGTAGAGCAAGGGCCTGATAACACATGATGGCTGTTACATATCTCCAAAATTGCTGTGATTTTATCTACCCCCCACCATAATAATAGTAAGCACAGTCTACTTATAAGGAGGGCACAATCTTCTTGGAAGTGATCATACCTGGGCAGTTTCTTAGCTCCTCTTACAGTCTTTGCTTAGCCTGGAGCAAGGATGAGAGTAACAGCATTGCTAGGTAAGTGCTATAGTTACTCAATAGCAGCAGGGTGATATTTAATATTATTTAATGTGGTGTTTGTGCTCTTGATGGTTACTGAATATTGTGAGAGTATTTTTACTTGTAGCTGCAATGTGATCTGAAACTTCTCTAAGTATGCTTTTCAACAAGTGACTTGAGACACATCAGTGCAGTCTGCTTTATGTTACTTGTGATTTTAAGCCTGAAAGTATATTACTGCATTAAATGTCAGGAAACTCATTACTCACCTGGGATAAATCTACTTTGTGTTTCTCATTTCAGTCCTATTTATTCTTATGAAATTCTCTAGAGCTGTCATTAATACTGCACATAGAAATTTTTGCACAGTATGGTATAATATACAATGAGTGAATGCTCCTTAATGCTGTGCCAAATCCTGAAGGTATTGCATAGGCAGACTTCTCTGTACCTCATTAAAAATCAGCCTGCTTAAGAAATATATGCAAAGAATTGGGAGGCTATGGGAGTTTTTTTCCTGAAAAATATCAGAAGGAGAAGATCTTAGCATCTTAAAGAATTTAATAGAAGCTATCTCTTCATCACAGGAGATACCACATTCTAGCTAGCAACCTGTTATCAACTGCAAAGTAATTGCTTTTGAGCTTCATATTATGCTGAGCAATTTGTTCACGGCAAATTAATCTATTGGGGTCATTCTGTCTGGTTGAGTCAGCCATCTTTAGAAATGGAATATGCTGAGCATACCCTGGAGCTCTCCCCTTGTTATGTGCAAGTATTTGCAGAGTAATGTGTCCACTGGAGATCACAGTGCTGTGAGCTATTTTGCCCCAAGATTGAACACTTTGCAGGGCTGGTGATATTTTATAGATCCTCTTGTTGGAAAACAAGCTGAGGTCAGAATTTTAAAGGGTGGAAATCCCAATAGTAGGTTGATAAATGGATGCCTTGTAGGTAATTAGGGAACCAGGGATGATTGCTAGACTTCATTGCTATAATTCAATCAGTCATTGTCTGTGCATATAAAAACTGTTTGAGTCTCACTCTCTGTTCATTGCTTCTTACACTCACTGGAGGAGGCACTATATTGTCTGAGAACAGACAGAACCAGGGAGGAGGAGGAGGTAATTTTTAAAACTCATATTTGACGACCAGGCTTGGTACGCATGGGTGCCAGTTTCAATTTCCGGCCTTGCCAGCAGTTTCTGCAGCATTTTTGAGCAAACTGAGTGCTTTCTCCCCACTTCCATTACCTCTCACTGTAACTCAGGAATCTGTGCTTCCTCTCCTTGTGAGAGAGGTATGTAGGACTGGCTCATTTTACATACAGAACATTGATGATGAAAATGCTCTTTACATGCCATCTTTTACTGGGGGCAAAGCCTGGCAAGACTGAGCCTGAACAACACTGTGCCAGGCACAGTTCTCTTTCTCCCTCTTCCTCCCCAACATCATATGCTTCGTAACAATTTTTCCACTATCTACTTAAAAATCAATAACAAAGGCTGAGGCTGAAGAAACTCCACCTGGGGAACCTAAGGTTGAGGAAATCCCTGCTGCTGCTGCTGTTGAGGAAAAGGAGGCTGTTCCTGCTGAGCAAGCAGAGCAGGCTGTGGTGAGTGATCTATTCTCCATGCCACCTCCCAGGCCTCATCAGAGCCACCTTTTGTTATGGTGAATGTGCTTGCTGCATTTCAGCCATCCTTTCCACTGTCATCCTCCATGGCTAGTTTCTCCCATGCCCGGCTGTGTCAGAGCATGCCTCTCCAGCATGTCCTCCTTTCAGCCCTAAAATGTCATTCCTCTAACATTTGGCATCTTAGGCTGAAGTTAGGCTGAGTGGTTGTGGTTTCACAAGTTGTTTGATGCCAGATGAACTTCAGAAGGGGAAAGAATTTATGTCATTTTAAAATTTTATTGTTAGCAATTTTCTCATTTCATTTCAAGCACTAAGCCAATATACATCTTGTATGGTCCTTACTAGAGCATGAAAATTCCAGAAAAAAGTTGTTGAAATAGGTGCACAAGCTCACAGTTTTAGAAGCCAGTTGTGAGCCAAAGAGAGGATACCAAACACCAGCTGGGAGACTTCTTACATGTCAGCAGTCAGGAAATGAAGAAGAAATTACAGCTCTGCTTGAAGAACAAAGCAGGGCATCCAATATCATTGCAAAATAAGGGGTGGTCTGAGATAGTAGGGATGGGATTTTCCTGCAGTGTGTATTCTTTTTATCCAACTGAAGTTGCTCTCCTACACGTTATTGTCAGAAGATCTTGTGGTGGATGATACCCACAGGCTAAGAAACCCTGGAGGAAAAGAGCATCTGGTTTTGTAGTCTGATGTCTTTCACACTTTCCTCAAGACAGTAACATATTCAAAGGCTCTAATGAGTTGCTGGTAACATATGAAGATTGCTACTGAAAAACTGGATGGAAAAAGGGGTTTTTTTTGTGGGTCAGTTCCTCTGCCACAGAAGCTAGTGGAAGATATACAGCTGTGCTTTTTGTCTGCCGAGTGCAGTTTGGTGTGATAAGTGTTCAGAAGCTTAGAAGCTTGCTGAGCTGTACTTGGGCTTGTGGGGACCCTGTGTGTCTTCCACTGCTAAGCAAGGATGATGAAACCCAAATGACCATAAAATTAGGTGGATTTCAAGTGATCACTTGATACACTGCCATATGAATATCAATATTAAGGTAATGTAGATGCAAATTAACTGAAGAAAATGGAAGTACCTGTAGATGGCAGCTATAAATGTGGCAGCAGACAGCATGGATAGATATCTGATTATCAGATATTGAGCTACTGATCTCTTCCTAACAGAGAAAGAATAGTTTATTGTGTGAGGAAAGGTGGGCAGTGCTAGATGGGCTGTTCTGCAGGATTTTGGGGGAAAGGGCAGATAATACCTGTCTCAGTCCAACCTTACCTGTTCTCTGGGGACACCTATGTGTGTTCACAGTGTGTTCCCTAGATCTACGTTCAAGCTTAGTTCTGATTACACTTGCATGTACTTTGAGTATTTGTTTCATATTTTAATTCACTTTTGCTTGGTTCCATGGCACACACACACTGGAGGAAATTATTTCAGGATCATCCCCTTCTACTAATATAACTCAATGAAGAAAGCTTCATGGTTTGTGTAGACCAGGCTCTCCCCTTCGGTGTGTTTTCAGTTTATATTGTCAACTCTATAGGAAGGCAAAAAATGAAATTACCTATCTGAGGCACATTGTTTTGTCAAACTGTTGAGAAAAATGGCTCATGTTAATGTGATGGCTTGGAATAAAGAAGGTGGGAGGGAAGGTGGAGAGAGAAGAAATGGGAAATTGGTCATTGATCTGGAGCTCTTCTCTTCCCATGAGTGCATGGCAGGGAAAAATGTGGAAGAACAAATACTAATGAAGCCAGAAAGGTGGTTTTATTCTGTAAAAAAAAAAAAGTAAAAGTTCCCCATTTTTCCTGAAGGAAGCATTTTTGTCATGCACTAAGACAAAGCAATGCTCTGAAGCCTGTTGTACATCTTAAGCACTAATTAAACAGTCTCTGTCTGCAGTACCATGCATTTGCTTGCTGGCTGGCATGACCTTTTCAGTTGATTCATTTTGCTGCTGAGGAGTTCTGGGTCTGTGGTCTGTTGTCAGCTGCTCTGGATGAGTCACAGTAGTGCAGAGCTATTGGGAGAGAGGCAGAGCGAAACAGTGCAAGAGAAAGACAATTTAAGAGCAATCTAAGAGGAAGAGTATATACATGAAATAGAAGTTAAACAGTTTTAATTAGATTTGTTCTTGGTGTTTTGTTGCTAATTCAAAATGATGTTGTCCTTACTAATTTGGGAAAATCAACCCAAGTTGATTTTAAAAATGCCTGAAATAGAGTGTCTGCATTTAGTTCTGAAAGGTTTTTATTTCAGGGAGGGTTTTCCAAGACTTGCAAAGGAAGAGTTTTGAAGATTAGGATTAATGACAAATATGTTCAAAGCTAAGGAAAAGTACACTGATTTCCAAAAGATGAAAACATATCATTTCCCAGTAGCAGTTTTGCATTCGTTTGCTTTATGAGTGACAGTTTCCATTAAAAGTAGAATTGTAAAATATTAATAGATACTGCTTAATTTGGAATCTCTTTTGAGTTTAGTTGCTTCCAGTTTTGAGTGACAGACAGTCCTCGGTTCACTTTTTCTGTGGTAAGTTTCCTGTCACATCCCGTTAATCCATATAATTTATGGCAAGGATTCCTCATTAGGAACTTCACAGTAGATTTTCTGGTAGGGTGTTCATTTAATTTATGGAGAGAATGGTGCAGGGGATAGGGTACCACTTGTCTGTCAGGGCATTTTGGATTCAGTTACTTGCTGTTTCACAGTCTGCCTGATCAAGATTGCCAAAACGTCATTAGAAGAGCTTGTCAGAATTGCTGCCTAAGATCTCATTACATATTTTTGTCTTGGTCCTTCAGATCTCCAGTGCCATAGAACAAATAAAGTTTTTATTAATAGCTCTCAACAGTTGATCCTTTTTGGGGAGGGGATAAAATATCTGGTAATTAAAGGGACAGGATGACTATGTGTGCCAACAGAAGAAAAGTTAACCATGTTAAATAGTTTATGTATGAAATTCTCCATACAGAATGAGTTGTTTTTTGGTTTCTAAAGCATCCTCAAAGGCAGCTGTAGATCCAAAGGGTAGTCCGAAGGATATAATGCATTAACCACTGGTTTATTTGTTTTTCAAACAATACTTCCCCTCTTACCACATAATTTTTTCACATTTAAGCAAAGATGACATGAGAACATCATAATAAAGTGAATGTTTATGAAATGTTGCTATTTCCCTTTCTTCTTTTCCTGCACGTGAGACATAGCACTTGGAGATCAGCTTTTTTATTTCCACCGCACTTACTAGTTTGGAAACAGCTTCTCCATGCTTTGGGTCTGACACCTGCCTGGACTCTGATGTTCTCCCATTAAAGCTGTCAGACACTCAGCTAAATACTGTGGTTTTCAGAGTAGTGTATAAGCACATATGGAACTACCTCCTGATAAGCTCTTTGCAGACACTGAGTGAGCAGAGGCCTTGGAACAGGCTGCAAGCTAGCATATCTAATTAGGGTTCAGTCCCACTGTAGGTACTGTACACAGTGCCCAGACGGTGGAACATGTAGTTTGGGAGAGCAGTACAATGGCTAGATACAGAAGAGCAGTCAGCTGTGTCCAAATTCTGAGCATGAAGCTAAGTGCAGGTGGAAGAGGGGAGTATAAGGCCATAAAAATACATGGCTTTCTTTTACAGAGGAGAACTCATGGAATAGTGTCTTTCTGTTGAAGTCTCCAGAAGGAGATTTTTCTTTCTGGAACCAGGGTGTTAGTTTCCTAATGTTATTCCAGTCATCCTTTTTCCTAGGATTTCATGGTCTGAAAATGATACAGTTTATCATGCCTCTCTTCTCAAACTCCATTATCCACAAAATCCCAACTCCCAGCTAATCAGAAAAACAAAATGCTACTAAATTGATTAGTACACAATAGTCAAATTAGCTTCAGGAAAGCTTAAGCTTTGGGAAATAAGGGAAGCACTCCTTACTTTCACCTTTCCAGCCAAAACTGTGCTTTTAGCTAATAAGAAACCAGTTCTTATTTAAAAATATGTATATGTATATATTAAATCATCCTGCAAAGATACCCAAAACTGGGCTGATGGAATTCTTACCAGAGAGTATTTCCAGGGAATTATTAAGAAAATGGAAAAGGCCAACATGTTCCTGACTTTAACGTGCAAGATTATACTAATTTTTGGATGAAAATTATAAATATATATATATATATATATATATATATATATATATATATGCCATATGTATATATGGCAGAAATTCAGCATTTTTTAATAGTACAAGTAGGGAGGTCATCTGTGTAGTGACTTGCAGTTGGACATAAAGCTTTTATGGGCAACAGTATATCTCTTCTCTACAAAAGAAATTTTAAAAGATATTTCTCTGGGTGGCTCTGTGCATGCATCCATTACTAGAGTGTGAAATATTTATATCTTGCTGTTGGTATTTGGCTTTTTTTCCATTTAAGATCCTCTACAGCCTCCTCAAATTTACTGTAAAATTGAAGACCACATAGCAAAGGCTTGGCGACTTAAAAAAAAATAATAATCACGTTTTAAAAGATTATATAAAACTGCAATTTTAACAGGGATAAGACTGCAAGACGTTTTTGTAGTAACACTACAGTCAGCAACTGCCCTATCCTGGCATTGGGTGTCTTTGGGGCTTGACTGCAAGCAATGCTAGGTTAGAGTTAAAAAAAAATGAGTGATATCAAGTTTGTATGTAACTCAGCATTCTTTTATTAAAGAAGAAACATGCAACTATTTCAGCTGAAACCTGAAGGAATTTTGGCATGGCAGTTGTGTGTGTGAAGGCAGGTAGCTGGAGCCTGAGTATGTGCAGTTTCCTGGCTTCTGACTGCCAAAGCAGACACTCCAATATATCATGCCCCCAAGTATGCTTTCATAACTTCTCTTCACCCTTATAGCTCTGTAGAAAAATCTGACATAACTGTGTCAAAATTTATTAGCAAAATTCATTTCCATAACAGAGCTTTGACTTGGTTTTACTTGTAGTCATGTCTTTAGAAATCGCCATGTCTGCAGAGAGTCAAACCTGAACAGCTAATAACACACTTCCAACTATTCCAAACCAAACCTGAACTTTAGTGATTTTGACTGTTGAACTTTTGTAGAAAAGGACCCGGTGTGGATAACAAATCATTTTTGGGAGGAGCTTGTTACTGGTCAGTGCATTCAATCATTTGAACACCTAAATGAGTGTCAGATTTGGAAAACCACTGATGTCTAATTTAATGTCAGGCACCTGCTGCATGAATCACTGGATATGGACCTAAAGGTGATTATGGGGAACAAAAAACAAAACAAAACAAAACAAAACAAAACAAAAACAAACAAACAAACAAAACCCCTTTGTGACCTATATCTTTTGAACAGCCCTTTAAAATGAGCTGCAGTCCAACATGAATGGAAGTATTTTATGAAGTTTACACTGAGGCCCAGGTGAGTTACGGAGCGGCAGCAGGTGATAATGGAAGCAGTTTAAGTTACAAGTGGGAAAATTTGAGCTTGGTGGAAAGGTTTCTTACTAAACAATTCTTCAAAGCTGGTGCTATTACGAGAATACTGGTAGTAAAAGTACAGTAATTTCATAATTATAAGCTGCACACCCAGGTAGCCGGGAAGACCATGGAAATTGTCCATAAATAAGCTGCACCTGATGATTAGCTGCACTACTGGGGTAGGCTGGATTCTTCAATGAAAACGGTGTGGCTTATAATCATGAAATTACTGTAAGTAAAATTGTCCTTAACAGTTCCAGTGTGATGATGATGACGTGTAAAACTTTTGCTTTTGTTTTAGCATATAAATACTTCTATTTCAGATTATATGTGGCAGTATCTTTCTTCTTGATAGTATATATTAGCTCATTTAGCCATTCATTTCATTGCATCCTATACACGGCATGCTTCCATTAGCTTGATTAATATCAATTTCTCTGCAGCCACTGCCTCAGCATGAGTAAGGTGATGACCATATTTCTTTTTCATACAGGAGAGTGTCGAGGCAGGAGATAAGGAGACAGCTGGAGTTGCTGAGAAGGAAAGCGAGGTACATATGAGTAGACACAAGTATGGTTGTGCTTCAGTATTTTCAACCATTGCAAAAAATTTGCATGTCATCAGTAGGCAGGCCATTACAATGTAACTGTGACTTAGCTGTGGTTGTCTGAGTCTAATGCTGTGCAGACATATCTGCACCTATGGCATATATTCTAATAAATCATCTCTCATTCAATGCAGGATTTGTCTTAGAAACTGTGTCAGTAGTATAGAGTGATAAATATTTCAGGGCAGCAAACAAAGCTCCATGGCTAAAGGAGGTATAATGCTGTTTCTATTGACATTTGGAAATAAGCTGCATAGATTCTCAGTAGCTTTACAAATTTCTGTATATTTGTTTGCCTAGCCATTCTGTAAATTTCTTTATAAGAAAAACCTATGATCAATCATTTCTTTTTCCTAACACAATATGCCCTGAGCTAAAACAGATACTTGGAAATAATCCTGTTAGGAGTTGGTTTGCTAAAGCACAGTCTGGCATCATTAGATACAGTTAAAATCAAATTACAAAGCAAACAGAAAGCTCAGTGACATACTTGAGGCTCTGTATATGTGGACTTGAGTATTGCATATTGCTTATATTTCTTTAGAGGTGGTAAATACTTACTTTGTATACTTTGTATAATCCTTGTACACCTAAGTGAAACTACAATGTGTTCAAACCTGCGCAGAGGGCAGTACAAGAGGAATGGCTGCACATTAAACTCAGGGATAGAAGTAGGGACTGGGAAATAACTCCTAGTTAATAATCACTCAGGATTTGTATCTCAAGGGGCTAGCAATCTGCTTTTTTGTTACTACAGTAATTTCACACTCATAAGC
>VRYO01001463.1:97500847-97529924 GCA_009812075.1 Sialia sialis | reverse complement strand
GACTTGATTCTTCAGTGAAATAGGTGCAGCTTATCAGTGTGAAATTACTGTACTCATTTTGGTGCCATTATATATACAAAAAGGTAATGAACTGGTTTCAGTACATGGAGACTGTCTAGGCTTAGGTTCATTACCGTCCTATAAAACAGCATTTGGTCTGCTAAAGCCAAGGATATATCTGTGGCTGTAGGGCATACCAGTGTCACTTGGAAGTGAATTTGAGACTCACTGGTGCTGTATTCCTCACCAGCACTGCCATGTCCATGTGGAAGCCAGTGGAATTAAATAGGAAGAAAGTGCAGAGTGGGAATGGTAGATCAAGCCCAGCTTGGTATGGGCACAGTGCAAGAGAATTTTGTGTTGTTCCTCTAGCATTGCCTTATCACTCCCGACAACTCTGGTTCAAGAGGAAATCTGCAAGAATGCCTTACAGTTGTGCTAGCATCAAGGCTAAGTCTTTGAAATCTTCCCCCTTTATTTTAATGCAACTTGTTCACTGTTTTATCTGAATTTGCCAATTTTCTATTTAAAACATATGTTCAGAACAGTATTGCCATGCAGAAGGAGGTTAAGTTATTTGCTAAACCAATAGTTAACTGTTAATAGAGCATGGTCCCTTTGATACTCTGCAAGTTGCATAACAAATTCTTCAGTACTACTTGAGAATTTTCCAAGACTTTGCAACTGATCCAGTCCTTAAAGCTTGATGATTGGTCTCGCTTGACATTAGCTAGCTTACCTGTGGTTATAACCAACTGTCATAAAAATTACCCATTCCCATTCTAAATCAGCCATGGGGCAAGAACTTCATCTCTGGAAGATGAGTGTATCTGAGGCAACTCCTCTGGTAGATCCCAGCAGCAGGCTTGGTACTCCTTCTCCTCTTCCTGGGCTCACGATCACTACTGCTGAATCTGTGGCATTGTGCTGAGCTGGCAGCTATGTTAATGAGAGTACAGCTGTGTGGATCAGCTGCATCCTGGCTAAAGAAGAATTCACATCTGTGCAGTTAAAACATTCAAGTGTTTCTATCACACCCCTCATTATACTGGATGATCCTTTCTTTCTCCCCTGTGTGCTTTGTGTAATGGGACGGCTGTCCAAATTTCAATAATACTGCTAGAGATAGTTAATTTGGAATACTATTAGACTGCCTAATGTTATTAATTACCGATGTAAAAGAGATTTGTAGGATTGGTTTTCAGTATGAAGTAAGGTAATACAAGTAGCTGTATCTGTAAGGATGGGATTCAGCATAGATGAGTATGAATTCAACCTCTTGCCTTTTTTTTTCTCTTCTATACTAGCCAGATACTTGAGGCTGATAGTGAGGTTCATTCTGTGCTTCCTCTAATGCTTTTTTATAAAAGCTTTTTCATAATCACCTAGCTTTTTTTTGTTTTATACTCTAAGACGCAAGAAAAAATGATTGCATGATTGTGAGCTGTGGTATATATTTAGTGACTAAAAGACTGCATGCTGTGAGAGTGTCACTATTACACTGTGGGGCATTTGTGAGCCGATTCATGTAAATTAGTATTCTCTTCCTTAATAAAATAAAATTGTATATACAAATCCAAAAAGTAGAAAAGAAGTTGTTGATCTTAATCAGAATAGACAGCAAGACCAATTTCTTCAGCATGCTCTTGGAAATGTATGGTGTGATATCAATCTGATATGCACTCTATTCCCACTCTTTTCTACTAGTCCCTTCCAGGAGGCTTAACATTCATCATTTATTTATATATATTGTTGGATCAAGACTGCTAAAATTGGTGATACTATGAGTGGCAGACTTGCATGTCTTACAGAAAAAAATGCCAACATCTGAACTTATCTGTTCATGTTATTTCCTCTTACAATAGAGCATCCTTCAGCAGCAGCAGTTTCAATTTAGATTAAAGTTCCCCAGTGATTTGTATAAATCCATATAATATTTTATGTCTTCACAGATTCCAGGAGGATTTCTTTATCACTTCAATTAATAGCAGCAAATTAGAGTAGTGGTAAATATTTAATGTTGCTAAAAAACAATGCCTGAAAAGTGCTCTTGAAGAGCTGCTGAGTTCAGATAGTGGAGTTAGCCTCATCCACAGGGGAAGGATCAAACTAAGTAAACAAAGAGCATCAGACTGTTCACTGGAGATCAGACAGATTTCTGCTAACTATGGCTTGACATTTGTACCTCGAAAAGAATTTTCCTTCAGTGTTCTTTCTTTATTCTTGAGCCAACTCTAAGGTAAAAATTCCATCTTGAAATTAATTAGATTAAAACAATATGTTTTGTCATTTACCTTCAATAGTCCAAACCTTAAGATTAATCCATTGTAAGTATATACCTAGTATGCTATCATAAGCAGTATATAGCAATGCAAATATTAGGGGGGTGCATAAATTACAAGTGTCTTGGTTTAACAGAGTTTGAAAGGAGAACACTCTGGAATGAGTTGCCTCCCTTTATAGGTTCAACCAATCCCTTTCCACCACTAAAACGAATATGAGTAGATACAAGTGGAAAAACAATCGTTTACTAATAAATGAAACAGCAACAGTCAACAGCTAACAATAAATAATTTCTAGATACAAAATAGCTAAATCTTATGAACTCTGAGAACAAAGAGAGATCCAAAATGCCAGCAAGCACCCTTTCCTGAGATAGTGCCTGAGAAGGGGCAACTTTGTGGTAAAGACAGAGGCACAAGATGACATCTGATCCCTTCCAGGAAGGGACGAGCTCATGGAGCAATTCCAGTGGCAGACCAAGACCTTGCAGCCCCTCTAGGGTCAGTGCCCTCCTTGCAGCAGGACACAGCAGGGCAGGCAGGGGCAAGCAGAGCAGCTGGACAGGGGCCACCCATGGCTGACACAAACCGGGCCAGAGCCAGGGCTGCTCCGCTACGGTCGGCGCAATTCCTGAACTGCAGATGGGCAACTGCGGAATTCATCCCAAGGCAGCTCAAAGCCTCTGACTTAAGTCTCCCCAAGACAATGAAGAAGAAGACAAAATACAAAAAGAGAACCCAAAAAGGGAGAAACCTCTGCTTAAGCAAAGACCAGGCAGCCAGCAAAGCAAAAAACACACAGAAAAAGGGAACAAGCTGTCTGCTAGAGCAGACTTCAGTAATGCCCACCATAGCATCCTGCCCCAGTTTTTCCAGCTGCAGAGTCTTAAAGAGTCAGTAATAATTTGGGGAACAGATAGATAGGGAATACAGTAACCTTTTGAGTTACCCACAACAACAAGTAACAGTTTCTGCTGGATGAAGCATTAAACATTGATCTAGTAGTAGACAGGTACTTTTCTATGCACCTTTCAAGACTTGGAATAAATCATGCATTAACTTCTCAACACAGACTGGTCAGAAATGATTCAGTCACAGCCAGATGGAATAGGATTTTATGCCTCTTTTTATACTGACATAATTATAGATCTTTGTGGTTAAATTTTTTCTGATATTTATCCAGATGTAGAATATATTTACTTCTCCTGACATGGCCTGATTTGTAAGTTGCTCTGCTAGAGAAGATTGTGTAATTAAGATTACAAGATTTTTGAAGCCAGGCAAGGTCTGTGGTGAGGTAGGTGACTAGCTAGAGAAGGCCTGAAGCCTCTTCCCAAGAACAGATTCCATTAGCAGCATCCTGTAGACCCCTGGACAGTTTGCAAGCTCCTCCTCCTTTGCAGAAACCAGTGGTAAATTTCTTCCACGATACAGCTGGAAGACAAGGGAAGGAAAACAGTTTTGGCAAATAGTTACTCCACTCATAACACCTGAGGATGTTGCCTGGTGAGGTTTCATAATTGTCTCTATCCCATCTGTTAATCAGCTTCTCTGAAAAAGCTTGTCCCCAGCACTGCTTTTCTCCATAAATCAATAGGAATGCCAGTGAACTCAAGATCGTAGGTCAGCATCACGCAGGGAGGTCACAGAGCTGAGGCTGGTCCATATTCTCTCCAGCAAGTATCTGTAATTCATATCCTGAAAGGTCCCTCCCTTCTGTTGTCTTTAGGTGGCACCTATTGGTGAGAGGACTGCGGTGTCAGAAGACAGTGCAGCTGTGACAGCAGGAGCTGCCACCACTGAGCAGCGGGATGTTGCTGAAGGTGACAAACCTCAGGGAGAAGAAAAAGAGGGTGATATGTCTCAGGTAACTCGTGTCAGTGCATGGGAGGGTGTGTTGGGGGAATCAGGACAGATTGGGCAGCCTGAGAGAGGCAAGCTACTGCAACTCTGTGCCCCCAGGTTCAACCAGTAGCAAGGTTGATGTTCTCTTGGGATGGCCCTAGGAAGGTCTCACACAGGGTATCCTTTCTTCTAAGTCCTTACTTTGGGTAGTGCCTGCCTTTGTATCTCTGTACTCCCCTAGGCTTGTGGGAATGGGACTTGGTGGCCCTGTGACAGCACCTATGATGGCCCTGTGATCAGCATGGACAGCATATTGTTTGGGCTATCCCCCACTGTTGTCTCTCTGTGCTCCTCTGTGGAGATAACATGTATCACATAACGTAACAGGGCTTTCTGAAGAAATAGGCAGAGAAACAATTGGATTTTTTTTCTTATATCCTGGCATCACATCCTCTCAATAGTATTACTTGGTTTCCTATAAGTCATGGCTGTCAAGCCATGTATCCGTATCTGGCTTGCTGCCTTTTCCTCTGAAACCTCTGAGGAGCTGGCAAACACCTGCTAGAGCAGACCCTGTTTCTGGGCAGTCAGTTACCACCTGATTTCATTGTATTTTCTATTACACCTGTGCTCCAGGATAAGATGGTCTGGAAGAGGATCGGTGAACGTGGGGGTTTTTTTTCATGTTGGGTGCTCTAACAAGTTTTGTTAAATGCTGTTTTGACTGGGATTCATGATTGGTCAGATGGTACTTGGATTTTTGACTTCTCCATTCCCAGTTACATTGTTGTCAATCAGGAGAGATCCTTTCAGTTAAAGAAATAGGTCATATTTCCTTCTTCCATCGCCTTCTATCACTGTTATCCTGGTGAGTTTAATTTCCTAATAAAAACAGTACAGTGACTACTGGAATGACTGGCTTCACTCAAACCTGCTGAAACTAAAGAGCAGAGTGAAGGAAAAAGGTCAGGTAATTTCCAGGAACACTGAAAATGAAGCCCAAGCTACCTACAGAGAATTTTTATCATTTAGTGTAATAATGTGTAAAGTAGGTTTAGGAAGACTAAGGTGAGCAGTGATAACAGGGAGGGGATCATTCCTTGGCAATTCTGGACAAATACTGTTTTCTATCTTAAGAATTCATGGTAGAGAAAAAAGGAAATTCTCATCCCATATATACCCTATGTAATAAACAAACAATTAGTGTTTCCCTGCTTGAAATAAAGTACAGTAATTTCACACTCATAAGCCGCACCTGGTTATAAGCCGCACTTCCAGGTAGCTGGGAAGACCACGGAATTTGTCTATAAATAAGCCGCGCCGGGTGATTAGCCACACTTCCAGGATCAGCTCGATTCTTCATTGAAATAGGTGAGGCTTATCAGTGTGAAATTACTGTGCTAAATTGTTTTGCATTTCTTTTCTGAGGGGGGGTTGTTTTTTGTTTTTCTTCCCCAGGAAAAGGTCAGCAGCATCCCTTCAGTAGTAATAGAGCCAGCATCAAACAACGAGGGGGAGGGAGAAGAACACGAAGTCATCATGAATGAGTCCAAAGATGCCACAGCAGAGATGGGTGCTCAGGTCACCGATACTTCTCTCATTGAAACTTCCCAAGCTGAAAGTGATCAGAAACCTGCTGAAGAAACCCAGGCTGTACTGTCTCAGGATCAGCCTGTTCCAACAGAAGATGCAACTTCAGCAGTGCCACCTGGTTTTCTCTATAAGGTCTGCTTTTCCATTCTTCTTTTAGATATCCCTAACTTCTGTGGTATGTCTTGTCTGCACAGGTGGTGTGATGTTTTCTTGAGGGCAAAGGATTCTTAGTTTATCAGCCACATGCATATACAAATACATGCAACTACAACTGCAATATTGTGTTGTTGCTTCAGAAACAAAGTCTTAGAAGATACATTTTCTGCATGCTTGTTGCTGCTCATATCCTTATGTAGCGGCAAGATTCACTGAAGTACAAGAACCCTTGAATGTCACCAAATGACTGATGGAAATTAATACATTGAATAAAACTGCACTGCCACATAGTTAATCAGGAATATTCTTGATATATGCTAATGATACAACTGATATGCTAACAATATATTTGATCTCTAAGGTCCCTTGCAAACCCAAACCATTCTATGATTCTATGGTCATTTTAAAAAAGGGTTTTTTCCTGGCCTGAAAATCTGTAGTGGAAGTATTGATTCTATTGAAACCCATGGCTGCAATTGATGGTAATGAAATCAAAATGTCATTCAGTAACTTCAGTAATAATATTAACTCTTAGGATAATCAAACAGAAAAATTTAATGAGGTGTGAGAGAAATTCTTTCCTTGGCTGGCAAAATCCACAGAGTTTCCTGGTTCACAAGGTTCTTTGAAAACACTTTTCTTTTAGAATCACTGAGCAGCAGGAAAGCTCCTTGAGGATTGATGAACTTTGCATGCTTCTTACTATAATTTGCATAGTTCAGACTAATTAGTCCCATAGCACTCTCTAAGTATGCCATTCTTTTTGATCTATTCTCATTGCTTGAAGTTTTCTGCAAACTTTGTGGATAACAGTAGGGTAAAGGTACAGTATCAAGCAACTCAAACATGCTGACATAGTTCATCTTTTGTTTTCATTCCACCCTCTTGGGTCAGACATAGAGAAGAAGAATATATACTTGCAATCTGGTTCTTAATGCCACTTTCTTTCATGACTGCAGAGTTATCATGGAATTGTCTGTGCTTTGAGAAAATTAGCTATCATTTAAGGAGATAAAACCATTTACACATGTTCACAATGACGTGCTGATCTTGTCAATGTTTGAATGCTCACCCTTTTGTAAAGGCAGATATTTTTGGCATTCCTATCTGCTGCTAAGTGGGAGTTCTTTCCAGGGCAGTCATTAAGTAGAGTTCCCATTACTCACCTCTTTGATCACCTATTGCAATGGATACTATTACACTGACTCAATTTTTAAGAGACGTTGACAAGAAGAGTAATACAACAGTGGCCACAACAAGAAAATGAGAGAATCTAAAGTTCCTGAGAATCTTTCTCAATTTTATTTGTAAAATCCTCCCACCTCTCTTGCAGATTTCGTAATGATAATGGCAAATGGAAGGAAATTCTTTACATGGGAGGAGTAACAGTGGCAGGCCTTGTCCAAGGGTGTGGGATGTTGCATTATCATCTATCCTTGAGATTTTGTAATCTTAGGAAAGGATCTTAAGTTTCTTCTGATAGTCTCAGGAAAAGGAAACTATCCTTAAGTTGTCCCTGCTTCTAAGGAAATGAATAAAAAACTGACATGAGTCAATACCTTTATTATCAATTTATGTCAGATCAAAGGAGGTGATTCTGTTCTTGTGAGATCCTACCTGGAGTGCTGCATACAGTTCTGTTGTGCCCAGTATAAGGACACAGAATTGTTGGAACAAATCCAGAGGAGGGCCACAAGGTTGATAAGAGGACTGGAACAGCTCAGCCTTGAATACAGTCTGAGAAAATTGGGGTTGTTCAGCCTGGAGAAGAGAAGGTTCCATGCAGACCTGATGGCAACCTTCCAGTATCTGAATGGGACCTACAGGGGAGCTGGAGAGGGACTCTTCATCAGGAACTGTACTTCCTTTAGGACAAGGAGTAATGGGTACAAATTGAAAGAGGGGAAATTTGGATTAAATATTAGGAAGAAATCTGTGAGCGTGGTGAGACACTGGAACAGGTTGCCCAATGAGGTTGTGGATGCCCCAGCCCTGGCAGTGTTCACAGACAGGCTGGATAAGGCCTTCAGCAACCTGGTGTAGGGGAAAGTGCCCCTGCCCATGATAGGGGAGGTTGGGACTAGATGATCTTTAAAGTCCATTGCAACCTTTTGGCATTCCATGATTCTATGATAATTTGAATGTGCTGTTGTCTACAGCCATATGCTTGCATAAAGATGAATTTTTTTTCAGTTCAGATTTAACAGAGAGTTTGGTTGAGAAAATGTCTTCATTTAGATTATATCTATATGTATGGTGTTGTTTTCTTTAGGTTGAAGTTCTACATGATTTCGAGGCAGCTAACAGTGATGAGCTTAATTTAAAACGAGGAGATATTGTGTTAGTGATTCCTTCTGAGACCACAGCTGATCAGGTAAAAATGTGGTTCTTGTTGATGTTTTACTTTGTCTAAACTTTTTTTCTTACAGATTATAGTTAATGGGAATGTGTATTCAAAATTATGTACTGTAAGAAAACACAAAGATTTTACTTATGCCTTTGTATATAGTTTCATTTGAGACTAAATGGCACAATTGACTACACCTGAAGTCATAGATACATGTTATTTGTAGGATCTGACCTCTGCATATTTTTAAATAGTGTTTTTTTTGTGCTACATTGCAGTGGATTTTATACTGACACAGGGTACACAAAGATTTTGTGTATCATCTTGTCAACACTTCAGTAGAATTAATTGCAAGCTCTCTAAATGTTCAGAGTTTTTATGTGTGATTTGTAGAAATAATGCAAATTCACCCACAGAGAGCACTGAGAATGCACACAAATTGTGGTGTCCTGCAGCCTAAAGGTATAGAGATGCTGCTCTGTGTTAGGTGCCTCTGATAAAGATAACTTTGCCCCTTGGAAGCCTCAACCAGAATTAAACAACAGTTTCATTGCCACATTGCATTTCTGGTGATTTTTGAGCAGTTGTATTCCATATGTGAAACTGAATTGCAGTGAAGTTTGTTGATTTTAGCTGCTGCCTTAAAAGAGAAGACTGTACTGTGCACTATTAGCATCAGCAACCCCAGGGCATCTGTTAGTGCCTGTCGTGTTGGCAAGAAGTCTCCCAGTTGATTTGGGGTTTGAGAGGTGGGGGGCTGGGTCCTGCCTGTTTAGGTAGCCAAGAGCACTGCTCTGAATGAAAAATATCTCTTAAAATAGGCCTAAATACTAATGCCCTAAGCACATATGAGAATTGTGTCTAAATTTATTTTGCAGATTTTTGCTTTTCAAAGACAGGTAATTATCAGTCCTCTCAGCTGTACTTTCTTTTCATTCAAGATATGAATAGTTGGCTTTTGTGAGTGGGGGTATTTTACTTATTTCAGAACAAAATATTTATACTACAGCAGGTGCATAGCTCTTTTTATCTAATTAAAATCTAATATCCCTACTCAAATGTCACTGTCTTACCTCATGGGCAGTTCAACTGATTTCATTGTCAGTGTTTGCAGAACAGGGCACTACTCTAAGGATAGCATAATATGCTCTCTGACTTTAGTCTATTTTTGCTAGGATACTATATGATAAATACATGATAATGCTTGGTGAGTCCATGAGGTTGTAATTCTTCTGGTGTGCACTGAAATTCTCATTAGCATTAACTGAAGTAAATTGTGTGCAGTGATGGAGAAAATAAACCTTTATGTATTCATGTTTCTGAAGCCATTCTTTTCATGTATTTATTGCACGTTACGTATTTCTCCTTCATGTTTAACATCACCATAAAATTCAATACTTTAATCCTTTACCAGATATTTTGTTGATTTCTGTAGAGACTTATCTTTGTTATTCTTTATTCTCCTTCAAAACTGACCTGTCTAAAGCTGTAATTCCAATACACCTGGTAACATCAACCTCCGTTTGAAGTAAACCTCCATTTGAAGAAAGTGGCTTTTCCCATTAGACCTGTGTTGAAGTTGTTGTTCAGTAAAGCTGTATATTCCTTTCCTGAGTCTATGCTGCCTGTGTTGCAGTTCTTCTCTCTCTTAGATATCCCACATGCTTCAAAAACGTCCCCACTTAAACATACCCAGCCAATGTCATAGATAAGCTGGATCTGCTTTAATGATCTGCTTATATGGGGGCAGACAGCCACCACCAGCCCATGCAGCCACCTCACAATCCTGACTTAATGGTGTATGTGATGATCGGTTCAAGCTATTCTATCTCCATGTGAACTGTCTGTGCAATAATAAAATGGCAACATTGGAATTTCGATTTGCCAGGGATTTGCGCCAGTCCCTTTTCTTTAAAGAAAAAAGAGTTTCTTAGTTAGTGAGATGAGAGTAGACTGGTCATTTTTAAAAATACCAAAATGATTTTATTCCAGGTAGAATTCATCACACTTAAGAGAACCCAGTGCTTTTCAATAAGAAATCTCTGTTTTGTTTGCTTGGACTGCTGGTGATTTGTTGATACTTTACTTGTCAAGTCCTGGTTTAGATTTCCAGGGGTTTTTTGGAAACTAATTGCATATTTTCTAGAGATGGTAACTCCTGAGACTGCAAGAACTTTTCTTTCTTTTGACTGTTAATACATGAATGAGAAAAAAAAATCTCAGGGGAAAAACTTAGGATTTAGAACTATTCTTCCCCTACCTAGAGCATTAATTTCAGCCAGGAGTTAAATGGGCTAAAGGCTACTGTGTGCTTGGTCTCACAAAATTTTTGGTTTGGCAGAGAAAATGCAAAATTAGAGGCTATTTTTTAACCAAAACACCAAATCTTTTAGCCATGTTATTCTGAAACATCTTCAGGTCTGAAGCTCATAGTGAGGAATGGGGGGAGACCTGAAATTGAAGAGACTCGCTCTTTTTCTTTGCAGGAGGCTGGCTGGTTGACTGGCATTAAGGAATCCGAGTGGCTTCAGTTCAGAGATGCAAATAGTTATAAAGGACTTTTCCCAGAGAACTTCACACGCCGTCTGGAGTAGTTCTCCCAGGCAGATAAATGTAGTATGAAGCTCAGACAGTAGGTTTTTAACCTCTTTGAAACACAGGAGCCCAACTTTTTGTGATTTAAGCCGTTAATGGTTTACAGACTGGTGCCAGACAAAGCTAGTTGAAACATATCAAATGAGCATGAATGCAAACAGTTAAGCTGTAATTGCTGAAGCAGTACATGGGAAAAAAAATCAGATAAAAATGAAATGTCCTTATTTGTTCATGAGTATGTGGCAACAGGTTTGTTTGTGCTTCGTCAGAGCTATGGTGATCCTGTATTTGATCCTTTCCCATGAAATCTGAAATTAGCTTCCTCAATACCAAAACCTTAACTTCTCTGCACTAAGTGTATTGTATTCCGTTGCACTGCAGAAGATTTAATTAATTATCCTGTAGTTATGAGGTCAAACTATTATAAGTTTCATGTGTTTAAAAGATAGTTAACTACTGCAACGTTTTTCAGTGTTATTTTTGGACATGCATAATATATATACACAAGAACTTATATGTGTATATATAAGTGCATATGGCTATATATGCATTTTCACAACTTCACTGTAGTTCTTTGGCTGTGTAGTATCATCCAGTACATGCATTGCTCTTTCACTGTCTGGCATTACAGGAAACAGTTTTGTTCAAAGCAAAACTAGCTGCTCCATTGCCAAAACATGATACAATATCTGTGTTTGTAATGTGAAATTTTCATTCTTAGATGATGAATAACATCATGTTCAAAGCCGCTAACCTTTGAGAAGGCATGGCTCGGTCCCCTCTTCCAGCTGCAGTAGATACAATGAGATAACCTGGAGGGGAGAGTTGTTATGATGCTGATATATACTTTTTTATTTAATTGGCTGAATACGTTTCAAAAAGAAACAGAACTAATCTCTGAGAATAAATGAACACAATATATTTTCACTATATGTATTTATGCAGCATAACTTCACAGAACCTTTTAAAGTAAGATATATAATGTATCCTGTATCAAGAAGTCATCTGTAACTTATGTTTTCCAGTGCTGTGTCATTAAAAATAAACTTTTGGTCCAAAGAAACTGTTTCTTCTGTGGTTCTTTTGAAGTTTTGTAAGAAGTCCACATAATTTATGCATTGTATTCTATAATCTAGTCTTATTTTAATACCTCTTTCTCAAAGGAATACAGCATAACAGGTACAACATCTAAATTCTTGCTCTCAAACCTAGTTGTGGCCGGAGTTACAAAAGGTCTGAACCCCAGCTCAGCATGTCTCTCTGCTGCTCTTCCTGTTCCCAACTCTGACCTCCAGCTAATATCTGTCCACTGAGGAAGGGAGCTTGTCTGTATTTAACCATCACTCAAGATGAAGATCTCTACCTCTCAGTAGTTTTTCACTTTTCCCCTTTTTTTTCATGTGGGAAGCAAGTTCTCCACAAATCTGCTTCATTGTGTTTGCTGAGGCATGGAATCTGCAAATATTTAGGAACATCTATATTTTTCTGGGAATTCAGTTATTTTTCATTTATACATTGGTCATCTCGCATGCAAATAATATCTGTTTTCACTCCATTTCTAATTTGCTAAATCTCAGTTGAAGAAATAGGGGGGTTGTGCCTCTTGAAAAAGAGAAGAGTGGGTTTTTCTCTGTTTTTAAGGATCTCTCTCAGTAGGTTTCAAAGTCCAATGATAGCTGTGTTTTGTGAAGAATGAGCTGGATGGCTCAGTTTTGGTAGCTGGGATTTTGGATTTGAAATACCCAGTGAGTCTAAGGAGGTTTTCTGTTCATTCCTTCAACAGGTTTGATCTAGGGCCAAGAATTTCTCCAAGGACAAAACTTGCTTTTGGTCTTGTTACAATAAGTTCTAGGCTCCAGCACGCCCTTTTGAGGTGATCATAATAACCTATTACACTTGTTTTACAGTGATACTCACTATAACCTCCAGGCCAGTTTCTTGCTTAACTCCATCTCAACACTTGCATTTCAGTAATAGCTGCTCTACCTATCACTGGAAAAGCCCAGCACTGGACAATGGAACTTCAGTTTCCCTGTGGACACCAAGTCACCACCTCTTTGAAAGGGACCTGCTATCAAGTAATATGTGACATTCCTAACCCTAAGGTCATTATGGTCAGCCCAAAGCATTACTATGGGCAGCCAAAAGTATTCTTTTACTAGCTGTGCACTAGATGCAGTTACTATCATTAGGGACCCTCTTGGTTTTAGAAGTATTGACATCAAAGTCAAACACCCCTGGTCTTCTGATCTCCTTGGTACAGCACAATGTGCTAGATTCACAGAGGGTTTTCAAGTGTCCTTAAGATTGTACATAGGAGGAAAGGTCTCTGGTCTGCATCAAAGAGTTCTCATGGTACTGTCATTATTTGTTAGCAGCAAGAGGTACAGTAATTTCACGATTATAAGCTGCATCTTTTTCATTGAAGAATCCAGCCTACCCCAGTAGTGCGGCTAATCATCAGGTGCAGCTTATTTATGGACAAATCCCAGCAAAATACCAACCCAGAAGTGAGAGCCGGCCGGGGAGGGCGCCTGGGGCTGCATTTAAAGGCTTTGCTGGTCTATGAAGACTGTTGCAACTTGAGCACCTGACATCAAACCCCATGCGCGATTCTGTTACTAATTTGTTACTTTGCCGCACATGGACCCTCGCTTAAAAAAAAAAATAAAAAAATACAGCTTATATTTGGGTGCGGCTTATATATTAACAAATCCCATGGTCTATCCAGCTACCCAGATGTGCGGCTTGTAATCAGGTGCAGCTTATAATTGTGAAATTACTGTACTGATAATGTTCCAAAAGTCGTGGTATTGCTCAAGATATGTCATTTCAATGCTGCAGGTTATGTGCATATGGCATACCATTCTGACATTGAGTATGTCTTCACATCTCACACACACAACCCAGAGCCACAGAAGTGTCTGCAGAAAGGATGAGGAAAACTATTGTCTTTAAAATGCTTTGCAAAATTCCATCTGCTAGGATGATACTCTCTTATGTCTGCAGCTCCTGAGGTGAGTCCTGTGCAGTAAGTGTATTTCTCTGTGATCTATAAAACTTTGTTCTAGGGTAAGCAAGGGAAATACTTTCCAGTATGTACTGCTGTTACATACAAGATACACTTGTGTTACACTGCATTAACTTGTGTTACACTCCCCCTGAAATTACATTAGCCCAAAATTATTTCTCTCTTTAATAGGATTTTTTTTTTATTTACAGTGTTCACTTGGCAAATTACTGCATTTTGTGCTTTCAGAGTGATTGTAAAACTCACTGTATCTTGGTTTCTCTAAAGGCTTATTTATGCCTAAGAGAACATACACTAGTAACCTTTTTGAGCAGGTGTAATTTATAATTCTATATAAAATAAACCCTTGAAAGATTTAGGGATCAAATCTCCTGATCCCATGGACCGATTATTCATGGTGTGGTCTTGAAAGAAAGACAAAGTAATGAAGACAAAGAACACCTGTTGTGTGAGTGAACAAATAAATTGTGTATTTGCAGCTCATCTATCTGGTTTACAACCTTTCATGAAAAATGAAAACTGTGCAAGTTGAACAAGACTTCTGTCCTTTCTCTCCTGCCTTGCATCATCTCTTCCACTACGCATCTGTCCCTGCCACAGCAGGAGGGGAGGATAAGGGGTACAGTTCTGCTCAAATAGCATGGTGCTCAATTCCCAGGATGCTCTGATTACTGATGCCCTAATGTCAGAAAGATGTTAAATAAATCAAAATCTCATTTAGCTCATCTTAACAAAAATTTTGTAATGTCTTAGTGACACAGGGAAAGAGGCATCAAAAGAAAGCCACTGTGATGGGTAATTTAGATGGATGGTGTTGGGAAGGGACAACCATTGGCTGCAGAACACTTTACTAGGCTGTCCCTTATTTACAGGCAGAGCATGAGCAAGTAGCAGGCATAAGTAGCACAGTAGCCTCAAAAACTCCACAGTTTGCTGCTTGAAGTACAAAATCATATTTAATTGTTAGCTTTAAAGCAGATTTGAAAGATCTATATTTTCCCAGCTGCAAGGTCACATGAGCAAATCTACCATCCTCGCCATCATTTTTTTGATTTTCGCCTTTTTGAACCAACAGTCTTCATCCATGTGATTTCAGCTTTGATGCTTTGTGCACCATGTCTCTAATGGCATCTCAACTGTATATTTCCTTTGTTCACTCTGGCTTGCTTAATCAACACAGAAACATCATATAGGGAAAAACGCAGCACTTTCCAAACAGTTTTTTCTGTAGCCAAGAGGAAGACCTCTTAATTAGCATTAATTTGAAAAAGCTGAAATTATCCATAGGAGGGTTGTGTTGCATAGTCAGATGCTTAATAGCAGTTAAAGGAAACTGAAGTGAGAGAAAATACCCAGACAGTAGTGGAAGTACCACTCTATGTGTATTCAGGCTTTCTATCCAGCCACAGGCACTAAATACAATGCAGATAACAACTGAGCAGCCCCCAGAACCTGAGTCTTCAGGGGCCAGTGATACTCACAGCTGCTGAAGACAGCCAACAAATGAAAAGTCCTCTATGTCCTCAGCCTGGTTTCAGAGGATAAAAGAGGCTGGGGTTTATTTTGGTGCCATCAGAGCATAGGCTTTGGTGTCAATGAGGTAAACTCCTGGTCACTAATAGAGCCTTTATATTTTCCTACACAGACTGTTTGAGGTACAAGGTATAACTGGACAAAGAACATCAAAGCACTGGAAAGGTAATAAGTTCTGTACTTAAATTATTAGGTTTCCAAGGTACATGCTGCAAAGGCAAAGGTTAAGATAGCCCAGATTTCCAAACTTAATTCGTAAGTAAGCCAACATCTCTATATTAAAGTTTTTAAAATTAAATATATTGAGCTGCAATGGAAGGAAGAATCTGTATGTCAGTGAATGAATAAAGAAGCAAAACGTGTTATTTTGAGGAATTAACTGGGCAGGTTAACACATAATTGCCAAATGATAAGGTGTACTGGGATTGCATGTCCTGGTTTTTGGTAGCAGGTTCTACAGACTTCTGTGAGAAGCTGCTGGAAACTTCCTTATGGTTTGGCAGAGCCAGTCCCTGGCTGCTCCAAAGAGGGACATGTCGCTAGTCAAGAGTGGGCTAGTTGGAAATGGAGGTAACAACTCTGTAACAGCAGATTTAGGAAGAAAGAAGAAAAGTTATTGCACAGTTGTAATTGTGAGTAGGGTGACAATATGGGAGAGGTCAGTAGAGAAGGAAGGTGGTCCAGGCACCAAAACTGGGATTCCACTGCATTCTCTAGTGCAGACCATGGAGAATCAGCTGTGCCTCTGTAGCCCCTGGAGGACAAAGGGATGCAGGGCACCACCTGCACCCCATGGAGGTGTCCTTGCCAGAGCAGGTGGATGCCTCAGAAGAGGCTGTGACCCTGTGATAGCTCCACGGAGAGAGGGGCCCATTCTGGAGTGGCCTGTCCTTGAAGAACTGCACCCTGTGGAACAGTGACCCACACTGCAGCAGCTGTGGGAGGACTGTTGCCTGTGAGATGGGCTCACACTGCAGCAATTCACAGGGTGTGCAGCTCATGAGATGGACTCAGGCTGGAGAAGTTAATGGAGAACTCTCCTGTGGGAGGCACCCCACAGTGGAGCAGGGGAAGGACTCCTCTCTCTGAGCAGCAGATGAAACTGCAGGTTTCACTGACCATAAATCCACATTCCCTGTCTCCCTGCCCACTGGGGAAGGAGGTAGAGCTGGGAAGGAGAAAGGGGTGTGGGGAAGGCGTTTTTAAATTTCTGTTTTACTTCTCATTATCCTGCTCTGATTTTATTCTGTAATAAATTTAATTCAAATCTCTATTCTGAGCCTGTTTTGTCCAAGGCTATTTTTAGTGAGTGATCTCTCCCAATCATTATCTCAAGCCATGAGATAAATTTTATAAACTTTGTTAAATTTTTTTGTTAAATTTTCTCTCCCCTGTCCACTCCCCTGGAGGGGAGTGAAAGAGGAGCTTTGATGGGTGCCTGGCATCCAGCCAGCCTCCACCCCACAAGGTCATGCAAAATTAATTCTCTGAGTGGCTAAAATCTGACAGTTCTGTCATGGTTCTCTAACTCTCAAGGTGTCATAGAGATATACACAAAAATGGAAGTTGTCCATAGTCTTTGGCAGAAATTCAGAACCCTGCATTTTAAGTCTGTAAGATGTTTCACATGAGAGGCTGTGCAAATGCTGAGAACCTTTAGGTATCTCATAGCCCAAGAAAGAATATCACACTACTGTCCACCTGAAAAGAACCGATTTAAAAGACAGATGTTAAACAATTTTGCCTAAACATCTCAGAGTAGGAATTCTTGTCATCCATCCATGCTTGGGGTTTACACAGCTGCTCACAAAGGGCTTCTGAGAGTTTTAGTCCCTTATACCCAGCAGAGGGTGGTAGATGCTAGAATTTGCATTTGCCAAATTAACTGTCATTTGGCTCAATCTTCAACTAGCAGTTTGTTTCATTAATATCATTATCTGAAGTTGGTAATGTCTGCAGCCACACGTAGCAAATTCAGTGCCATACCAGAATACAAATCAGTTTTATGCATACTAAATGACTACTTCAAAGGCACACAAAGACAGAAAACTACTTTATCAAGCTGCAGCTCAAGTCGCTAGAGCAACATATCCTTATATCTCATACATGTTAAAGCATGTTGTATGTCAGACATGGTAAATCTGCACCAAATAATAAGTTATTCAGCTGGTTCAAATCAAAGTGACAATGTTGGTTTAAGAGGAAAAATAATTGTATATCTTAATTCTGCTTGAAATAATGTTATAGTCTACCCATGGTTAAGTAGACAGCTAAATTATTAATTGCAGGAAAATACTTTAAAACAACAAAGAAAAGTCATCTTTCAGGATTATGTTACATGTCTGGCCATTGCAAAAGCTCCAAGGAATATTTAAAATATGCTAAAGTGCCCAAGGGCTGCATTGCTCTTCATTTGATACAAAGGATGGAGAGACCAAGAGGGGGCATATAAGCCAGCAGAGACCCCCCAAAATATCCTTGCCTGGTTCCCAAAACCAGGCTGGTTCCCAAAGGGATGCCTCTCTCGACACCTGTGCAAGTCTTCTGCTCAGCAAAGCCTGATCTCGTCCTTAGCCTCATTGTGGCAGCTCCACAATTACGTACCCCCATTCCCTCCTAGCTCTCAACCCCCACGCTGGAGGCTCAATGCTGCTGCCCTGACAGCCATCCCAGCCATCCTGGCCTCTCCAAGCTAAGAAAAGCAGTGATGCTGAGACTGGTAGGAAGATGGAATTCTAAAAACATATTTCCAGATGGTTTCCCTTAAGGTTGTCAGGCCTGCCAGCAGTTCCCTTTGCTCTGCATCCACCTCAGAAATACTGGTAGACAGTGGGCAGCAAGTTCTATCAACATAGAAAAGAATGGACTGATAAAGTAACTTGGTTTTCAGTGGTAAACACTCCGGACAGAGCTTAGCAGGTTTAGTTTGCAACTTCAAACTATTTTTGACAGATTGAAAACTCTCCCTAATTAAATGGCAGGGGAATGAGTTTGAAGTTTAATGTCATTATGTTCTCATAATGAATGATCAGATAATAAACATCTGCTTTACATCTTTTCTTCATCTATTCAAAGATGGTCAGTTGCTTTGAGTCCCATGCAATGACTCTGGAGGTAGAAGCAGGGGCTGACACCTTAGCAAATGTTGTGATAGCTTCTCAGTAACATGACAGATTTCCAAACCATTTTCTTTCATCCAGTTTGAATACTTGAAGACTGGAGACGTTTGTGCTCACTTTGAAGAGGATAGAGTTAAGTATATTTCAATGCTGATAGAGAAGCTGGCAGTGATGTTATAGTCATGATTGCTCATGGCTGTTAATGTGCCCAGGTTAACACAGGATGCTGCTGCCTTTCCCTGTAACTATGAATGTGACTAGAGATATGTGCATATGCTTTTGGTACACCTTTTCATATGTTTTAAGGTGTAATAATATTTTTCCTACATCAAAGTGATTAAGTAGTGCCTGCACTGATCAGCTATTTTACTTTAGTCCTGCTCTCCGACAGATTTTATCATTCACTGAAAATAGGGCTTTCCTTATGTTCAATCTGACCCTTTCTCATTAGCCTACTAGATGAAGTCTCATTAGTAGTACTCCAGGCATAAATCTGCTCTCCAAACAAAACAGAGGACCGACTATCTTAAATAAAATCCCTCATGACATAAAAGGAACATTTAGCAGAAAATTAATTCAGTTATTGTGATTTCTGTCATGGTTCTATCTGTCTGAGTGACCCATTGCTGTGTTTCGTGCTCCAGAAGTACAGTAATTTCACTAATATAAGCCGCACCTTTTTCATTGAAGAATCCAGCTTACCCCAGTAGTGCGGCTTATATTCAGGTGCGGCTTATTTATGGACAATTTCAGGAGAATTGCCAAGGTGGAAGTACGAGATGCAAGGGGAACAGGTGTTCCCTGCCCCTCAGCTCCCGCCCCACCGCTGCCGCCGCTCGGCGCTGCTGCCGTTGCCAGCGCCACTCCCAGTGCCAGCGCTCAGCGCTGCTCCCCACACCTCAGCTCCCACCCCCACCGCTGCCGCCGCTCCCGCTGTTCCCGACGCTCGGCACTGCTGCCGTTGCCAGCGCCGCTCCCTGCCGCTTCTGGCTGTCCTCGCTGCCCGCGGGGCCGGTGCTCAGCGCCACCGCCCCTCCCCGCTGCTGCCCGCCGCCGCTGCTGGTCCTTCCCGCCGCCCGCGGGGCCGGCGCTCGGTGCCGCCACCCCTCCCCGCAGCTGCCACATCCGCCACCGCCCCTCCTCGCCGCTGCCCGCTGCCACCACCGGTCCCCCCCACCGCTGCCCGCGCCCCCTGCTGCTGCCGCGGCAGGTGCTCCCCACCGCTCCACCCCTCCAGCTGCCCGCTGCTGGCCGGTCCCTCCCGGCGCGGCCCTGGCACTGTCTGTCTTGTCAGCAGCATCCCCCACCCTGCTGCGCAGGAAAAAAAAAAAAAAAAAGAAGAAAGAAAAAAAAAAAAAAAGAATGTGGCTTATATTCAGGTGTGGCTTATATGCTTATATATGGACAAATCCCGTGGTCTTCCTGGCTACCCGGAAGTGCGGCTTATATTCAGGTGCGGCTTATAATCGTGAAATTACTGTAATCTCTGCGAAACCATTCCTACCTTTAGGGAGCTATGCTCCCAGTCAATAAGCAAAACAGGTGAATATCAGGGAAAGGGTGAAGAATTGCTCTTTTTTTCAAGTGTGGCACTTCAATACAGAGAAGTTTCTGGCTGGGCATCATCAAGCCCAGCTGAGCTCACTGCAGCCTTCTCCACCACTGCAACTCTGGGATTTTGCAACTGACTTGAGAGTAGGCAGAGAGGGACGGTCAGGCTTCAGCAGTGCTCTTTCACCAGGATGTTCATGGGCATGCCTGTGCCAGCAGGGAGGAAATAGCCAGATCATGAAGCCCTTCCTCAGGAGAAGGGAGATGTCTGGAGAAACATCCTATTCAATACATGATGAGACCATGGGTACGTAGTGTGTATGACCCTCCTCCACCATTGTTTTACTGTAAAACTGTAAACAAAACCTGACTTGTCAAAACTGTATCACTGCTCACTAAAACACAACTGATATCTTCACTGATTATGTCCCAGATCCTGGGTGGTGCAGAATTTTTATTGGGGTGGGGTGTAGGCATATTGTGTTATGCTTTATATACGATGGAAGGAGTATTAGCCACTTGGAGCTGTATTCTCCCTGCCCATGATGAGAAGCAGTATGCACAGCAAGAAGTGAAATGGTGTTACGCAAGAAGAAGACCCTGGGCACAAAGCATTTCTCCCAGGATATAAGAACGCTGTTCCTATTTTTATTTATGATCTCCCACTCAAGTCCTGCTACACTGAACTCCTCACCTCGCTTACATCATCACACAACATCGAACTAAGCTGCAGGCATGTTAACTGTGTCAAGTCTGTTAGAAAATGCCTAGGCTAGCTGACTAAGAAGAGAGAAGTCTGAGCACTCACAATCTCAGGCAGCACAACAAGCAAAGGCCAGAGGACAGGGAGGAGGAGATGCTCTCACAGAAGTACATGTAGCCAGTTCAGATTTGATGGCTGGATGCCAGGAGAATAAATCTCATCTCTGCCCAATAAGAGCAGAGACCTGTGTGGGTGCACCCCAGCTCTCAAAAACTTGTCCCTCAGTCACTTCTCTGTTATTATCCAGAGGAGCCATGAGGGGGCTCACAAATAGCCATACCCTGGCACAGAGAGGCAAAGAAGAAGAAGATGCAGGTGCCTGACAGGCAGAACAGCAGCATAATGAATTGTTCTGGTAAGAGTCTTCCAAGTACTTGTGAAAAGACACTTGTGAAAGACATCATCAAGTTTTCACATCAACACATGCCTCTCTGTCTTTTTTTTAACGGAAAATTAAGCTAATGTGATTTAAAAATCACTTGTCTCTTCACCAATTCATTTGCTTATTTTTGAGGTGGCAAGGTACATATCTGGGGAGTTTTTTGTCTCATCAGAGTTCAACCCAGAATTGCTGATCCCAGCATCTCTGAACTTCCTTTGCTGAGGACCCACAGCAGAACAAGATAAAATTACAAGCTTATTTAAAACCTTCCAATCTTGTCTCATGCCTTGTAAATATATGGTATTTATTAGCTATTTTTAGGGGTGTCAGAATATATTTCTTCTTGGTTTTATATCACATTTCCATTGTCACTCAGCCTCGTGCTATTTAATACCCACAATGTCCTATTACCCAAGTCCCAAGTTGAAATTACATTTGGCAGATAACTTTTGCACAAATATCTTGATTACCTTCTGTGATGGTTGAGAAATGTGTGCAATATAACCAAAAAGGTGGAGAAAAGTTTTTGCATTTCTCTTCCTCCTCGTATTGTGCAGCACTCTCTGTCTTTACCAGAAGAAACACAGAGTAAAGGCCAGACCCTCTGCCTCATGGATGAGGTGCCTGTGATGGGGATTTCTTAATGCAGCCTCTTCACTGCTGCATTCTCCCTGCTCTCCCTCCAGGCGTGTTCTGGGCCCTTCATCTGTACTAGAGCCAGCCTCCCTTACACAGCCCTGTCCCAGAGGACACTGTCAAGTTTATCTGCAAAGTAACTGGTGAACTGGTGGTCAGAGTTCACCTACATCCACTGGTACCAAATATCACCTGGGAACCACACTACATACACAGAGATTTGTCTGGATCACCCTTTCTGGGTCTGATATTAATTGGAATCATAGATTTCCTCCAAAAGAATTATCTACCCACACAGATGCCTGCATGCTGCTGGTGCATGAGCTGGGCAAACAACTCAGCAAGCGTTATCACTCATTGCATGGTGTGGGACTGCGCCCACAAACATTCCCTCAACCTCTATTATTTACTGCAGCTGTAACGTGTCCACAGAAGAATCATCACAAAATGCCATTAACTTTTTGCATGGAGATATGGCAGCTTCTTTGTCTAGACATGGGAAAGCAGCAGCCAGAAAGGTCAGCAAGTGTTTGATAAGGAACTGGAGACATCCAAGATGGGGGAAAGAAGGAAGGGAGAAGAGCAATCCTAAATAATTAAGGGGAAAGAGGGAATTTTGGATGAAATTGCTGATTTTACATATCCTTTGGCAGTTTCCAGGTTTTACCCCAGGATAAGCAACTTTACAGATGCAAACCCCAGAGAAATGGAAAAAGAAAATTATGTCCAGCCATGAACTGGGAAGGGCAAAAATAAATTCTGGGGGATCCTCATGAGAGAAACCCACCTCTAACAGTGAGTCTTTCCCAAACTATCTTCATCTGAAGACCTGGGCAGGAAACAGAAGGAACTGCATACCTATGATTTCCATGGGGCCATTCTAGAAGCCACATAGCACAGTCTGCTGCAGCCCCCTCTTGCTATTCAAGTACAATTCCATACAAGTGAAGTCTTTCCAAGAGTTAATGAGAGGTATTTTACAAAGCATCCTACTTTGCAGGATGCTGTCTGTCCCTTCCTAGGTTGTTGACTCCTCTCTCTGAAGCTGTTGAGTGATGTGAGGTAAGCCACACCATTAATAAGCAGCTGGGAGAAGCTGCTAAGCTGTCATATATTTATCAGATAACAGTCAAGTACAAACATGCTCTATTCACAGAAATACGGGACTAAAATATACACTGTTAGCAGACACAGAGGAAGATCCCTTGGGCTGTGAATAACTCAAATAAATTTGGGAGCTGAATTAGAAAGTGTAGAAGCGTGGGAATTACTTCATCATGCTGGGAAAATTATATCTTGTGTAAGCAATTTGTTTCTACTTTAAAAACAAAGAATCCCAATAGCAACAGTAACAGTAAATTGTCATTATACATTTTTTCAGATGGTCTGGATGAGGAAGCAGTGGAGATAGCCATGTAAGACAGCTATTTATTAGCAGGTTTTCAGATCTCAGTATCAACCTTTTTTTTAAAAGAGGTTCTGGTTTGTTTAATTAATGCTGATATAAAAATACTTAGGTCCATGTGCTGCATTTGGCTTTGGAAGGGCCAATCACCTGTTGAGTACTTTTAATCACTATTTTGATTGAAAACTGTACTAGTCTGTGACAGTAAACTACACCAGATACATAGAAAGCATGTTCTAAAAAGGGCTCTCTTGCTGGTTTCAGAACAGAAGAACATGGAAATGAGTGTATTACTACTGATGGCATGTTATAAAATCTTACACTACAAAAAATCTCCATTTAAGCTAGAGAGTTAAACTCACATTTCAGCCTGCTAAAATCTGTAAGAGTACCAAGACCATGGGAAAAGCCCGACTATGAAGACAGTGGCCTTGATAGGCAGAGAGGAATCCCACCTATCGAGTAATGTGAAAACCAGCAGCTGTAGGACCAGGAAATGGAAGATGATTGCTGGTCGGGCATACTTTTTTATGTATATTTATGATTTTTTAGTAATTGGATTCATAATAAAAGTTTGAAAACACTGCAACTTTTTTTGCTGTACTGGAAAACTCCAAACTCTGACTGTAGGAAGAGGGATTTCTGGTAGAAGCTATATTTCAGGATCCTATTTGATGTTCAAGGGTCAAAATAAGTAGAACAAATTGTTGAAAAAAAAGCATTTTGAAGGTATCATCATGGGATGAAAATTCATCCAACAGAGCCCCATTTCTTACCCCAAAAGAGGTAAGAAATTAAGCTGGTCTCTGTCTAGTACTCTATCTAGCAAATACATCTTGGAGAACAAGGCTCACAGTACAACAAGCAAAGGAAAAAAAAGGTGACTCTACTCATCATCCAGACAAATTCCCTGTGGAAATAAAAAAGAAGGGGAAAAAATTTTTTTCTCAATAGTGAGCTCTCTTCTTACAAGGGTGGGTTTTGGGGGAGAGACTGTCTGTTTTTTTCCCCCTTCTGTTTGAGAGTTAACAGGAAATGGCTCATGCATCATTATTTAACTTGTAGCTGGCACAGTCTCATTGGACGATTTTCTGCCACTCAGATCTGCTTCAGCCCCTCTTGAGGCTGACCCTGACCCTGAGCCCTGTGTAAGGAAGCCCTAAGAAGAGCAGTGATGGTGTGGTTTCTGAGCACCTTCTTCCTGGCAACTGTTTTTTCTTGTACGTGCCCTGCTCATCCTGCTGCCTGCACATTAACCAGTGGAAAAGGGGATGCTCTCATATCTCAGCTTCTCTATTTTTTCTCTTTTATTGCCACAGGTGGCTCTGCACAGGACTTGCAGCAAACCCCTGTATCCATCACCAAGCCAGAAGGCAAAACAGCGCAAATTAATTGCCATGTCTCCAGTTCTGATTTCAGCAACATTTTAATTCACTGGTACCAAAAGAAGGTCAGTGC
The DNA here is from genome assembly GCA_009812075.1 of Sialia sialis. Lineage (NCBI taxonomy): Eukaryota > Metazoa > Chordata > Aves > Passeriformes > Turdidae > Sialia > Sialia sialis. The sequence continues at coordinate 97,505,228 of VRYO01001463.1, read as the reverse complement.
AGGTCCCAAACGTGTTGCCTACATGTCCTCCCAGTTTTTTCTTGAAAACCAGTCTGATGAGGGGAAGTTTACTGGTGAGAAGGATCTCAGCAAATCTGTCTGCATCCTGAAAGTGAACAAAGTAACGCCGCAAGACTCTGCCACCTACTACTGTGCCAGTTGGGATGCACAGCAGTAGAAAGCCACAGGGGACCTGCACAAAGACATGCCCTGCTTTCCAGATAAGAACCTGAAGTGTTTGACAACACACTACCCTACTTTCCCCAAAAGCTTTGAATCAGATTGCACAGACAGCCAGATACAAAAGATGCTCCTGAGCTTTGCAGATGCACACTACAGCCAGTACCAGCAGACCTTTTATTTCAATTTGTCAACAAAATGGGCATTTTTGGGGTCAGGATGGATTGCCTTTGAGTGGGTTTATAAGATGATTTGTTTGGCTAAAAGCAGGGTCCTGCTAAAAGCAGGAAAAATCTTTCTATTCCCACTACCCTTCCAGCTACACCTTTGGAATAAAACCCCAGTTCTGTAATTTGTGTGGCAGAATAGAAGGTTATAAGGGAAAATAAAATTGAAGCACCAGTCAAGACTGCAGATGCAATATACACATTTTATACTCCTCTGTCACTTGAGAATCTGGCTTTATTTTCTTTTTGTTTTCTGCTTGGAGTTGATGAAATTTTCATTTAGGTTAAAACACAAGTCTCCTAATTGACTTCAGTGGGGCTTCTCATTCAGCATAGCAAGACTGCAGCTATAGAGGAAATGTTTTTATTTTTGCAAACAGAAAGACATTCCTTTGAGTTATTTCAGCTCCTTCTGTTTATGGACAAATAACATGTATAGTTAAAGAACCCGGACCATTGTGTTCCTATCCCAAAGGACCCAGTATTGCCAGTCTCCAGTATGGGGTCTCCAGAGCACACTGAGCACTGGGCACCAGTTGCTTTTCACAGGAGATTGAAAGATCAGATTCTTGGCAGGACAGCAGTAGGACAGCAGCTGCTGCATATGCGTGAAAATTATTGGGGAATAAAATAAAGCTGGCTAACATCAGTAAAATGACATGACAACATGAAAAGGGGAATTGGTTTCGTTTTCTTTCTAAGGGAACAAGAAGTGACCTTGCATCTGAAAAATTACTTTGAATTGCACAAAATAATTTCTAGCTTTTGCTTGACCTAACTGTCTTTATTTTAGACTAAGCCTATAAGCGTTGCAAAGTATTTGTGTTTCTTTGCATTGTGATTCTTCCCAGCATGTGGAGAAGGCACTCTGAGGTGTAGCTCAGAGTATCTCACCTTACCTGTGACAAGAAACAGTCATAAACACAACAATCCTGCTTTTGAGCACCCAGATATCTGCTGTGTATTTTCCTGGTCTTCAATGTTGAATCTGTGTCATAAGCAGTAATTTCACACCCCTCCAATTCATTTAGCTCAATGATTTGAGTTCTATTTATATTTTACTGGCAGCCAACTTGTGGAAAAGTCCAGGCATTTTTCAGAAGCTTTCAACTAGTCTAAAAGAAGTGGTAAAATTTGCTTCAGACTACAAAATTAATTTGTAGATGAGTTAAGGTAATTGGAGGGGAGAGGGAGGGAGAAGTTTGTGCTGCATCTGTAAAGCTATAATCTCATTGTTAATTTAGCAGGGTTCAATCAATTTATCTCAAACAACATCTTCCAGGACAACCTCTCTGAAGGCCTGAGTGAGTCATTTCCTTTCCTCAGTTGCTGTGCTCTGCCCCTGCTGGGAGTGCTACTAACTTCCTCCAAGGGCAGACACGAGCAAGAGCCCTCAGGATGCTGCTGCTTCCTCTCCTGGCCCTGGCTGCAGCCTGGTCTAGTATGTTCCCTGTGTCACCATGACACAAGTGGAAGGAAGCATCCCATGTTTTGTGTGTGAATGAGCAGCAAGCTAAGAGTATTTGTTCTCTCTCTTTCTTTCTAGATGGACAAGCACAAGTGCTTCTAAAGCAGAGAGAAGTGTCCATTGCCAGAGGGCACAAGACAAGTGCATCCATGGACTGTATAGCTGAGGATGTTACTGCCTTCCAGTATGCAAATATCCATTGGTACCGACACGTACCCAACAAAGCCCCAGAACGGATTCTGTATATCGGAGCTGGTGCAGCCTCTTATGATGACAATTCCTATAGAAACAAGTATTCTTCTTCAAAGACAGGTACAAAGGTCTGCACTTTGACAATCAATGACATCAACTCCAAAGATGAAGGTACCTACTACTGTGCCTACTGGCATTTCCACAGAAAGGGCAGGTGACAGCCTGTACAGAAAGCTGCCCCCAAGGGGCAGGCTTTCTGTCAAACACAGACAATAACAATTGCACTTGCGTCTAAAACACCCCAACACATTTATGCTGAGTATGTTTACATGATTATCAGACAAAGAGAAAAGCAAAGATGTGCTACAACCCAGGTGTTATAATGCTCTGTGCTGGGGAAAATGAGCACTCCTGTGGGTGGTGGCATTACAGCTAAATTATAGAGTAACATGTTGGAAACTGGGCTTTTGTTTTACTGACTTTAGTGTATTTTTTTTTGCTTGATTACTTCTTACTCAAAGGAGAAGGATAGGAGGTCTGCAAGTCTTATCCGAGCATTGGAAGGGTTAAAATTTCACACAACAGGTGCGAGAACCAGGCCAGGCCAGGCCAAGCTAAGGCCACACCAGGATCTCAGGCCACACTAGGGGAGGCTTCACCTCCCCACAGCTGCTCTGAGCCAATAGAAAAGGTTTTTGTGTCTCTCTCTTCCCCCCTTGGCTACCAGGGCCCCTGGCTATAAAAAACAGGGCCCAGTGACTTTGAAGGCCACCCCTGCCCGGCTGGGCCTTACGGCGAGGGCTCGGCTGGGCCGGCCTGCGCTGGAACCAGGCTGAGTGCTACCTGCTTAAAATCACTTTAACCAATGGGATTCATGGAGGCGAAGTAAATTTTAATTGGTTTCCGAAGCTGTCAATTATTTAATCAACCTCTTGATTGGTCCCAGCAGCTCACAGAGGAAGTTTTATTTAATTTTATTAATTTTGCCCACATTCTCCACCAAAAAAAAAGTTTTGGTTTAGTTTAGATTTGTCAATTTTAATACACATGATTTCTTTTTGAGATAGGATTTAGGAGCAAAAACAAGGCAGGATTAAAATCTAAATGGGTATAAATAAGAAGTTTATTTATAACACAGAGAAAATAAGAAATTTCTAATAAGATTTTCAGATCACTCTCTCCTTCCCCTACTTCTTACCTTTTTTAACAACATACAGAGACACTTCAGCTAGTTTTTTATTTAAATAATTAATTCAGTTCACTTCAGAGAGAAAAGTTCTTTCTTGTTTTGGTTATAGGGATTTTTTCCAAAAAAAGAATAAAGATTTTTGTGTCTTTACCTTCACAATTTACATCCGCTTGAAAAAATCTGCAAAATTGTGACACTCCTTCCATCTTCACAGCTTTTCTACAGCTGTGTTTTGTGGGCCATATAAAATTCATGAGGTATTGCTTTTAAGGGCAAGCTGTTTAGAGGTAAAAGTTCTCTTCATATAGTTTTTATCAAATTTTTCTGTTCGATTTTCACTTTCTAAAAGAGAGACATTTTTTTCTCAGAGGAAAAAGGATCTTTTTCTCAAACACTCCAACTCCCCATGTGTTTCTTTCACGATTTATAAGAATTTTGAGTATAGTCCATTTTTGAGTATATAGCTACTTCATAGCTTACAAAAAGTGTAACCTGCTTAAAATCCGAAAGTCAAAAAAAGGCTTTTCATTTAATCAATATAATTCATAAAAACAAAGTAACTTTTTAATTAGTTTCCCAAACCATCAATTATTAAATCAGCTTCTTAATTAGTCACAGCAAACCGCAAATAACGTTGTCATAAAAATAACCCTCAGTGTGTCTGTATATATGTGTTCTTTCTGAAGTAACTTCTATACAAACCAGCACAACGCTTCACAGATTCAAGCACAATGTTTTGCCACAGCTGCTGAGGCTGTCTTGCAATAGAGACACCAGCTGCATTTTTCCTCTTTGGAACTCCAACCCCATTATAAAGGAAGGCAGTCACTCACACAGAGGTGCAACCACCTTGCGGCTGGGAAGACACTACTGCCAGAGGAACTCCTTATTTCGTGCAACAACATCAGAGAGTTAAGGGAATGCAAAGATCTTAATAAAAATTCTGTTACTGCTAGTCAGTGCAATCAAATGTTTACATGACATTTTATGTATCTGTAATTCTTGATGCACAGTGAAATTAATGGCGGCCTGTTTTTTCTAAGATAGATTGATAGATAGATAAACATAATTAAGTATTCCTAGGCCTGTTCCTATGCAGTTGGAGGTTGTTCCCCTCAGGAGAGG
>VRYO01001463.1:97472718-97496697 GCA_009812075.1 Sialia sialis | reverse complement strand
TTCTTGGCATACATATGTTTGGCCAGTATTTATTCCTTCTTGGAAACTTACTGTGTTAGAAAGCTTGTAGAACAAACCTTAGATGCCATCTGTAGATTTGATATTTAATCATGTGTGATCCAGTCTCTGACATACTCCTTTACCCTTCATCTGGAATCAGATGTCTGACGTGTTTCTGGTTTGTGATCAGAAAAACAGCAATGTACTGCTACTGTTTCATACGTGGCAATGGTAACAATTTTTTGCAACAGGCAGCTTGATTTCAAATCCTCAGCATACAATCGCCATTGCAGTTTTCACTCTGATTAGCTGCAGTTGCCCATGCAGGAGACTGCTGGGATAAGTGATCTCTTCATTGACTCTCCCTCCCTTCACTTCAGCGTGGCCTGATGGAAGATTAAGCAGAACTTCCCACATTTATTTATCAGGAGGAGGATTCTTTCCATTGCCACCACACAGAGGCAGTTGTCTCTCCTTGCCTGACCCTCCTCAGAGCTCTGCATTAACATGCACCTTTCCAAACCCCTTAGCAGCATGGTTACCACCAGCGTGCTGCGTGTGGTCAGCTGCCAGCAGGAGGGAGAGAGAGACAGCTCATCTTCTCTCCCATCACCCCACAGCATCAGACCCACTCATCAAGGTACCCCTCTGCAATGGCTGCTGACAACAGCTGCTCTCTTTTATTTCTCATCCTTTTTTCCAAGAATTGTTTGCATCTCAGCTAAGCTATGAAACTGAAATCCTGTGGCTGTGCATTTCCTCCCACACCCTAAACCAAAGCAAAGGCAAGTCCCGGCAGATGAGCTTCTGCAGTCACTGCAGGTTGATGCTGTTCTGCTTTGGTGAAGGGCAGTACAAGCACAGGGGCACCCTGGGCACTTCTGCATCTTGCATCTAGGTGACTGAGCTGAAGCAGCAAAAGGCAGTCCTCACCTGCTCTGACAGTGTCAGAGCAAAAGGTAATCCTCACTGTCTGCACACCTCAGGTGAGGTACACACTTACTGCCCACCAGGGTAACCTCCAGCCTGAAATCTTCACTCCACCATATATATCTAGACATGCTCTTGCTTGCAACCTTTTCTCAGTTGCTTTGACTAGAGTTTTACAGGGCCATGATCCTTGGATTTTATCAATATTTCCCATATTTACTTGAAAAGCAGACAGGACTACAGCCTTTTTACCACTTTTAATATTTGGCAGACTGGAGGGGGCTTTCTGCACAGACACCCTATCTGCTTGCACACAGAAGAGTCATCACTGAAGACAATTCAAGAGAGCCACCTCCTCCTTCAATACAACACAGGTCTCATTTGGAGTCCCTTCCATCCTCCTCTGAATCTCATTGAAGGCAGAGTGACAAGCAAACATGCTGCTGCTGGTAGTGCTTGTGGCTGCAACCTCTTGGTCTTGTAAGTACTTCCTTATTTTCCTATATTTCCTCCATGGCTTTTCTAACAGGCATCTTTCCAAATCCCTGAACTCCAGCTAATGACGTAATTTTTTCTTTTCTCTTTCCTAGCTGAATTTGCACAGGAAATTCCAATTCAGAGTCCTATATCCATCACCAAGTTCCAAAAAAGTGCACGGATGACATGTGAAATTCAAGCATTAGAGGCAAATTTTGATGGCATCATCATACACTGGTATAAGCAGAAGGAGGGTGAAGCTCCAGGGAGGCTTCTGTTTGTTTCAGGAGGCAAAGTTACTATTGAAAGTGGCTTTGAAGCAAACAGATACATGGTTGAAGGAAATTCTTTTCAGAAGCAGTGTGTTCTCACAATAAAAGATGTAATTCCAGATGATGCTGCTACTTACTACTGTGCCTACTGGGACCCTCACTGTGATAGAAATGCAAAGACCATCAAGGCAAAAAAAACTACCTGCAACATCTGAACCACAAGGTTGTAACTGTGCCACTCCACCAGACCTCCAAGATGCCTATTGAGTTCATTTCATCCATAACTATGGATTCTGTCCATCCTAGGTGTCTTCCAGGAGGGCTGGTATGCTGTTGGTTGGTTGCAAGACGCAACAGGAGCTCATGACTGGTGTATCTGGAGCAGTCCATGCTTTTTGTCCATGGTGGTTATAGCATACAGTGGCAGTGTCATTCAGTAGCCAGTATTATACAATCCAACATTACAGAGAGTTCTCACCCAAAAATCAAATCCCCTTAAGTAGCAAATTGCATTTCCCCATCCCTCTGCACTGGCAGTGGTGTGAGGCACAGGACACATCTCCAGCCATCCAGGGGTTACTTCCACCACTGTAAGAATGTAGCACTTAACTTGGTGGGTTTGCATTTATGCTTGAAGAATTTCCTACAGAGATTGTTCTGGGTACAGAGCTAAAAAAGAGAAGTATAGTTTCTGGCACTGTTTGTTCCATACCACTCACATCAAGGTGGGAGCTTGGTTGCAGCAGAAAATGCTGAGCCATCAGAAGCTGGAAGCAGTGAGTCTCACCCCAGCCATAGGAAAGAATAAACTGTTCCCTCAAACACTTGAACATTAGAAACTCAAAAGGGGTAAATGCTGCTGCTGCCATGGCTGCTGTACTGTTGCTATTAATTCTGCAGCTGCCGAGGACCCCAATGCAAGCTGCAGTGCCAACCACGACCACCACTAGGACAATCACTACCCTGGAGAAAGGGAGATCCCTGCACTGGGCCCACTGCTGCAACTGATGGAGCCAGCATTTTTCGGCAGCATAGCTCCCATTCAGACTACCCAACTTCCAGGTGCTGTGTGACCCAGTGCACAGGAGGAGGGGTCAGGTGTCACTTTCTTTATTGTCTCAGGTTGTGTAGGGTCTTGGTTGGTGAATAACTTTCTATGTGTAAATCAGCTTTATTTTGTGTACTTTAATATAGTTACAGTTCATTTTTCTTATTTCATTCATGTTTTTTCTCAAGTAAAGCAGCATCTCTGCTTTTAGTCTCTCACTTAGAGGGGATTAGGGGGAAAAAGAAGCTTAAATGTGTTTTAATTTTCCAGCTGTTTTTTTAAACCAGCACACTCATGTACTTGTGCTGCTAGGGCAGAGGTGCTTCCTCATGTGCTCTCGATGGTCATACAGATAAAATCACCTCCAGATTACCTCATGGTATATACCTCTCTCTCAAGCAGTGGGACACATGCTCCCAGAAGAAAAGACTGTGGTCCATACTGCCAGGACATCAGAATCTCCTCTCTAACATGCTTGAATCTTTTGAGTCTGTCTGGAGTCTTGGGCAGTGTTTCCACAGCTAGGCACAGGTTGGTAGGGAGGAAAAAATATTAACATATTTTCAGAGTCAGGTAATCACCTGAAGCAGTGTTCCTTCTTCTTCCATTGGCATCAATTAAAAGGATGCCAAAGGGTTGGTGTACAATGATACAAACTTCTGCCACATTGTGTACACTGGACAAGGCACTGCTTGTTATTTGAATCTCTATAGATTACCTTCAGCACAGCCAAGTCACTCAGGTACTGGATACCTTTTTCCACGGCATTCCACCTACTTGGGTGTCCTATTAGATCATCTTTGAGAGAATGAATGAATCTTTTCCCTTCCACTGGACAGAAGGTGCCTCCAGAGGCTGAAAGTTTCTGTTCTCTTCCCAATCTCCTGCCAATGCCCAGATCCCAGAGCAAGGATCTCAGCTTGGGTTGACTACCATCTACTTTCATGTTGTGGGCCACAATTTCCCAGCATCAGAGAGGGCAGGTCACCAGGGGCTCTCCTGACTGGCAGCTGAAATCTTTTCACGTAATTCACAGCTCAACTGGGATCAGGTGTTTATCTCTGGCCTTGCCTCCTCCTCTTGTTGTGAGGGCCCTGTTCTTCATCCCTCACTAAACAAACTGATTTTGTCGTATTTCTTCTTGTGTACTAGCATGGGTTGTTCCTCTCATTCAGCTGCAGTTTAAGTGCCTGTTGGTCTGTTTTCCTCCTCTTCCCCCTGAGAGTGCTATCTGGTATTGAACTGCATCCAGTGAAGAGTGGCAGGGCACATTGCAGTAAGTTACACCTCTGCCAGGGTCCTGTAGATGTCCAGGGATGATCTTCCAAAACACTGGAGCAGAATAATCCTTCAAAATCTGGCACATTTTCTCCTACATTTCATGGCACTCGTGACTATCCACCCTCAAGTTAGATCTCTGAACAACCTCCCCATAAATCTCTGTCCTGACTCTAAACATAGTGTGAGCAACACGGAGGGGACCTGGCAGACTTGACAACAAGAACATATTTTCCTTAATATCCAACGAAAATTCAAAATTCTCAAAAGCCATTGTAATACACCTGAAGCAGGAAAAGGTGGTGAAAATCTTGGGGAAATCATCCTCTCCTGTTCCTCCCACATATGGCTATGATTATTAATAGACCCCCGAAGGCAGTGCCCAAGGTAAGGGTAGGAGAGCATCCCAAACGTCCCTCATTGCCCTCATGTCATTAGCTAATATCCCTCAATACACCAACAAAGCAACCCTGATCCTTTACTTGCTCTGAAAAAGAGCACTGAAACGGGCACATACAGGAATGTATACAGGGTTAGGTACCACAACCACTTGAACAGATCAAGCACAATTGTAACCATACTTAATATAATAAATGCCTGGATCAAATTTGTTTTCAAATTACTCTGGACAGACATGTTGTTATCTCAATATTTCATACTCCATTTGGCCACCAAGTAAGTCTGTGTATTTGGAATGTACTCCCGAGTGCAGTGCTCCACTGAAACTCTTCAAACCATGTTGTGCTTGTTTGCTCTCCCTACTCCCTTGTGGGGGGCTGGAGAGGAGAATTGAAGATACACAAGGCAAAAATCATGGGTTGAGGTAAGAACCATTTACTGGAAACAGCAACGAGATAAAAACCAAACAATAACAGCAACAATGTTAATAATGAATTGTGCATCATACAATACAATTCTCACATAGTTGCTTGAATCTGGCATGAACTGACTGCTCCCTCCAGCCTGGAAACAGCATTACTCCACTGCTCACTCTGCCACAGGTACCTGACCTGAAGGAACCCCTTCTCTTGCAGAAGAGACTCCCTTTCCCCACATCCAACAATAAGGTGAGGTGTTGTAGAATAACTTGTATGTTTTAGTCATGTATCCTGTCTACTGCAGAAATTAACCCTGTCTGGCCAGAACCAAGATAGGGGATTTCCTTCATTGCAGGTCTAAGGGCATGGAAGTAAAAACACCAGTCAGCATTATTCTGTCACCATCACTCCTGCCCTTGATTTGTGATTAGAATGTTTCTGTCCAGGAGACCAGAACAGACCACTGGGGTTTTTTGTTCTGTTTTTTTTTTTATACCTACTTCAGCTGAACAACCTTCACCCTCTAGCTCCTCCTTCTCACCACAAATAGTAATTTCCCAACATAGTTTTGCAGTCAGTATGCTACAAGAGATCCCAGAAGTGCTCTAACTCAGTTTATTTTAAATGCCAAACTAAGCATGCAGGCTGTTTGACTGACAGTAGTAGTGACTCCTCTGATGTTATCTTGGGCTGTTTTATAAAAAAACCTGCACAAGGAAAAGCCTCCTTCTCCCACCTGCTAGTATATAAAAAGCTGCCAGTGAGCTGCTGTAGCGAAGCCTGGAGTGATTCCAAGAGATGGGCAGACAATAACCACATACTTGGGGCAAGAAAATGCAATGTGCAGCACACACCTTCACAATGCTTTCGTTGCTGGCTGTCTGTCCTTTCCCTCTTCTGTGCTCAGACAACAAAAAATGAACTCCATGCTAATAGTACTTGATGTAATTGCAGGTGTACACCTTTGGTAAAGAGTGGAATTTTCACCTGAAGATACATGGCTTTTTACATTCAGAGCTCTGTGTTCTTATTTGCCATGTAAAATTGAAGAAAAACCACAATCTAATTCTAAGACTTTAAGTGGAGAAGTTATCTAACAAATTTATAGCACTTCAGGAAAGAGATTTTCTCTGAAGGACATTGGCTCTTGGCTGAACATCCAGATGCACATCTGAAATTCCCAATGACCTCCCAGCAGTCAAGGACCAGGTCTTCATGCAGATTCCCATGGATAATTGGGAAAATTTGGGATTTTCTTCATCAATGGTGTATCGAGAGAGCATGCTAGCTTATTGCAAAGCCAAAACATAGTGTGGAGCACCTGGATCAAATACTTTGGCACAGGAACAAAGCTAATTGTCTCTGGTAAGTACCATTATCATTGAATTGATTTTCACAGAATCATTCAGGTTCTCAGATAATCAAGAATAAAAGACTATGAGAAAAATGAATTCTCCCTAATAAATAATATTTTGTTTGTGAACTGTGCATGATTCCCCAATTTGGTAGGTAGATTTAAATACTGTGGTGGTTTCATCCTGTTCTAGGAAACAAAAGTGAACTGCTTGAAAGTTAACTCCAGAACAGCATATGAGAAATGAAAAAGTTTCTTATTGACAGAACTGGTCTGGTCTAAATGGATTGAGAAGAAAAATTCCCTGAGTGTAATAAATTTCTAGTATCTGGCCCTACTGAAAGCAACTGGTTTACTTTCGCATTTGCATTATTTTTAATTGTGGTGAAACTATGCAATCAAAAGGATGAATACTGCTTTCAGCATAAACCATATAGCAATGCCAACAGTATGTTGCTCAGAAACTACATGACATTATCAAGGTGGCTATAATTAGGTCAAATTGCATCTGCTGAGGAGAGTTACAGAGAAATTTAAAATATTTTCTCTTCATGTCTCTGACCAAAAATTTTCAGAACTTTTTACACATTACAAAAATTCAAGTATTTCTAGAAATGGCAGTCTAGTCAATGTTGAAAATTCAGCTATTGCACTTAGTCGGATTTATCTCCAGTCTCTAAATCAGAGAGATTTTTTTCTGTAGCCCATGAAAGAAAAGTCCAGTGCAGGAGATATTGATAAGCACTATAAGACTGTGGGATTCCGACATCAAAATATTTGGAAGTGGAACTGAACTTATAGTTTCAAGTAAGTACAAAATGTAAAACTTGACTACTTCTGAAACATTTTCCAAGATGCTAGATATTGGCTGGCATGAAGTGCTTTGCAATTTTAATTTTCTCTAATTCTAACTGTTCTGAATACTTTGCAGGATTTCTCCCTTAAACAGCATTTCCATTTACATTTGCAGAACACAATGTAATTGCTCTGTATTTATACATTAAATGGGGAAAATATAACAGCTATTGCAGCAGGCACCTGTAATTTATCCCATTATTATCTTCTATGAATTTAGATAGGGCAAAGACAGTATTTAGAGAACAGAAAAATGTTTTTTATCTCTAAGTATGCACATCTGACCTTTGTGATATTCCTAATTAATTATGAAAATAATATGTCCAATTTCTGTGTTACACATATTCTTTTAAAAGCAAAACATTTCTCTTTTGGACTGTATCTGAATGAATGAATGAAAATGAGAGTTATCTGAGATATGCCCAGAACAGTAAGCTCTACCTTTTAAGACAGGCAGAGTTGAAAGGCTGCTCTCTCTTCCTAGCTTTTGCAGATAATGCTTAGTATCAGTTATTAGTACTATTTGAAATATTTTGCTTCAAGTAAACCCTAGGTGCTGCCATGCTTGCCTGTAATTTGGCTCAGTTAAGCATCTGATGAGAAAATAGTTTGCCTAATCTTGACCAGCTAAAAATGGTATATCTTGTTAATGGGAATTTCGATTCCAATCGATGCAGTTTTGCTTCATGTTACTGGTAACAATAATATTTGTCAATGGCACGCTCCTCAGATCTCTGCAGAATGTTCACCAGTTCTAAATCGGATCTTATGGGGGTATATAAGGAGCAAATTACTTTGCCAAAGTCTGATCAAGTAAATCCTTGATGATGCTGCCTATTTCCAGAAAGCAGATATGGAGCCAAGGTGCTCCATCTGCACTGTGTACCTAAACTTTCAGAAAATTCAGATTAGTTGAGATTATTCCTGTTCTTTTAACAACTTGTACATCCTATAAAAATTCCACATTTTTATCCTTTTTTTTTCTTTTAAATCAGTTTCTTTTAGGTCACTGCTCCTTTTTTACTTTCCTAGGGCCTAAAAATTGATTGTATAGTAGGTTTGATTTTTTTAAGAGTACTATTTACCCGTGCAAACACAACCGGGCCTCAGTGATATTGTAAAGGCTTTATTCACTGTGATTGGTTATTACAACAAGGTCTTTGGCACGGGTACAAAACTCATTGTCTCAGGTAAGTTGTATGTATATTGTATGTTGAATTGTATGTATATTGTATGTATATTGTTCATACAGTAAGCTATAGGAGCTTGGAGTGCTCATATAGATAAGTATTACATTATCTCAGAGGTCACTCAGCCCACTTAGAGCCTGTCAGCACCATTCCTTGTGCAGGATTTTCCTCCACAGCTGTCCATTCCTACATTCATCCTTGTGGTACTTGTAATGCAGTGCTTCAGGATCACAAACATGCCTAAAAAGACACTTTTTTCAAGTCAGTTTTGATCACAGCTCTCCTAAAAATATGGTAGAAAATGGTAATATTAGTTGTCAGAGACCTCATTCTTTCCTTCAGCTGTACGGAAGAAATCAGCAGGGAATCAAGCAGCTGAGAATTAAGCACAAAAAAAGAAAATCTCTTTCTAATACAGATACAAAGGACAGTATGCAATTAGCATTAGAAATAAATTAGTACCTCCAAATGTTCTTCTCAATACTTAATAGCTGCATAACAAATTAATTATTCAGTATTAATTATGGTGAAGTTGCTTAATGAAGACGTAATCTTTTTTTGCCTTTCTTGCAGAGAGATTTATTTTAATAGAAAGTGGCAGACAAAAATATTTTCCCCACTTCCCACATATGATTTTAATGCCATAATCCTGAAGTGAACAACTATACAAATATAAGGCAGAGGAAGTACTGCTACCAAGTGTTTAGGTTAATACATAAACCTGTATTAACACATCAAGAAAGGATTGGTTTAATGGTTTATGCCAGAAGGACCAAGGAAATCATACCTACAATTCAATGGAAATATCTGTGGCATGACAAGCATGTTGTTTTTAGTGAAAACCCTTACCTACCTAATCAGGTAGGTAATGCTACCATATTTTCCCTATATACAGATTAAAATTAATTAATTTCAAGCATCACTCTAATTCTGTAGGATTTTGTGTTTACAAGGCCAAGGCTTTTGATTCATTCTTAGAGTAAAAGGGCTGTAGTTACTTCACATTTAAAAATTTAAAATTATGAAGAAATGGAGAAAACCAGGACTTAGGATAAAGGGTTTTGTGAATAGCAGCATTAACTGAGATTAAATCCAAATATTCTACTTTCCCAAAGCCTAATCAAGAGAATCTTGCTGTTAATATTATAGTTGTTAAATCTGGTAGTTTTCTGGCCAAAATCATAGAATCATAAAATGGCTTGGATTGAAAGAGACCTTAAAAATCGTCTGGTTTAAATCCCAGTGCTGTGACCAGGGATGCTTTCCACATGAGGAGATGAGGTTGCTCAGAACTCCATCCAACCTGGCCTTAAATACTTCCAGGGATGGGGCATCCACAAGTTTTCTGGACTCTCTGTTACAGTGCCTTACCACCCTAACTATACAGAATTTCTAAGATCTAATCTAACCCTACTCTCTTTCAGTCTGAAGCCATTCCCGCTTGTTCTGTCACTATATGCTCTTTTAAACAAGTCTTTCTCCATCTTTCTTTCAGGCTCCTTTCAGGTATGGAGAAATTAGGCAACCCCAAAGCCTTCTCTTCCCCTGTTCTCTCAGCCTCTCCTCATAGGAGAGGTCTGATCAATGTGTTGGCCTCCTCTGGACTTGTTCCAACAGGTCCCATCTGTCCTGTGCTGGGGATCCCAGAGCTGGGCTCAGCACTGCAGGTGGGATCTCACCAGAGCAAACCTTGCCCTGCTGGTCCTGTTGGTTTTGATGCAGCCCGGGACGCGTTTGTCTCTCTGTGCACATGGCTGGGTCATGCCCAGCCTCTCATCCACCTACACCTCCAGGTCCTTCTCTCAAGGTTGCTCTCCATCTGTCCATCCCCCAGGCTGTGTTGGTTCTGGGGGGTGTCCCAAACCAGGTGCAGCACCTGGAACTTGGTCTTGTTAATGAAACTCCCATGGACACACTTCTTGAGCTTGTCCAGGTCCCTTTGTATGTCATCCCATCCTTCAGATGGCAGATTCTGTAAAAGAATGTACCAGAGTGGGAGGGTATTTGGTATTTGGTATTTGGTTCTGGCACAGAAGTCATTGTCTCAGGTAAGTTTTTTCACAGTCTTAAGTTTTTAAAAGTTTTGTGCTGAGAAGGCTTTGGAAAGAAGGCTGACAGCTCTTTAAGGTATCTGGCAAGGCTCACCATAGGTCTGGACTAGGGTGTATTATTACCAATTATAATCCCTGAAGTTGCTGTCAAGCAGGGCAAGAATTCTGTTTATGAGCTGAGTGTCCTCAGGTCCTGCTGGCTTGAAGTGTAGCAGAGGAGCTTTGAGTGTCAGTACAAAATTACTCCATTTTGTGGGGTCACCCAAGTAGTGAGAATTAAAACTTCAGTTTAAGAACACCTTAAGTGTTTACGTGACCTTATTTATAAATCTTATTTATAGATACTTATAAAGAAACTGTAGAGGGGTTTCATTAAGAAAACTTTTGACAGCCAATCTATATAAACATATATTTTTGAATTTAATTTTTAATAGCTCATTGGTTATGAACCTAAGTCCAGGATTTCGTTGGAACAATGTTTTACATCCTCGCTGCATTGTTACATGAGACAAAAGACAAATTTCAGCTTAAGAAATATCTGCTCATACCTGTATTTTATGTGAAAAACTTACACTTATATACCTCTTAAAACCTGCCTTAGAAAAATGTTTAACAAGGTAACCACATTTTTCAATATTTAGCTGAATCAGAACTGACAGAGGAGTGCAAGTTCATTACTTTAAAATTCTTCAGAAAGAATCAGATAATTTGCTCAGAAAAGCCAGTGTGAGCTGTCTTGCTGATTTCAAAGCCTTTGCAGATCAGCCTGAAAATACATCAAAACCTACATCCAATTCTACAGTTTTCATCCTTGTTTTTTCAGAAACATACATACTAAGGTATTTTTCTCACATAAAGAGATAGATAGATAGATAGATAGATAGATAGATAGATAGATAGATAGATGCAGACTTAATTCTTTCAATTCTCCACTGTCATCCATTTGCCCATATACGTACATAAGACACTTCAGTGCATGCACACAGCTGCAATTATTCAAGCAATGGGTTTCCTCAGTACTGTGGTGTGATTTAGATGTTCCATGTAAGCTACATGCCTAGGGTGTTTTTGCAGTAAATGGAATGACACTGGCAATTCCAGTGGTGGAAATTATTCCATCATAACAGAGGTCTCTAAAATGAGCAGGATGAGCCAGCAGTTGGAAGAATCTCTCTCTCCTCCCCATTTAGACTTGATATCCTAAGAGGATGTCAAACTAAGTTATTATATGGTCTGAAATTAGTTAGAACAACTTACTAAAGTTTGAAAATCTAAAAGAAACCTCTAAAATAGTAATGAAGTTTTGCAGAATACAAAGTCACTGGTATAGGAGCTACTTCATGGTCTTGTGAATATATTTGATTCTGGAACAAATAGAAAATTTTAGAAATTAATCGTCCATCTTTGGGAGGACTGATGCATGAAGAAAATAAAATTAACTCCTAAATTAATGTTAGAGACCTATAAAGTAAAGTTGTCAGCAACTTTATTTCTGGTACAGCAGAACTCAGTCCACATTGTCATTTTAATGACATCTTTGAAATGAAGGAAATTCTTAGTATGAGGAAGGTAGACACCCTTTTGAAGACAGATTTTCTCTTAAACACCAAGTTTGAAATACCTCAAAGAATCAGGAAGTTGTTTCAGAGAGAATGCAATGTAGAAGATTTCTCTAGAACAGCCAGATCATCTAAAGAAAAGTGGAAGCTTTTTGGCAAAAATCCATTTTATATTAATGTATTTTCTCCCAATGCATTAAAACTGCACCAGTCAGTTAGAGCACTACTTAAACCACATGCATTTTCTTGCTTAAATTCAGTGGCAGGGATTTACATAGGAATTCAGAAGAAAAAGTGGGATAAGGGAATATTTAAAATGTCTCTGCTGCCTTAAAAAATAGTCTTAAGCAGAACTTTCTGCGTAACAAAAGTCAATTTTGAAAACTGTACTCATCATTCACTTGCAATTAAACATAGACAGAAATGAACACTGCATGTGCTCTCACTGCAGAAGTTCACTTTTACCTAAAACTTCCTATCCACTTAAATATTATCAAAACGTATCTCAGTATGGACCAAATCTGGATGATTTTGTCTTCTCCTAATCCAGAGAGCATCCAGGGTTAGTCCAGTGAGGCAAATGAGAAGAAGATTATGTCAAATAAGCTTTTGGAAACAGCTCACTTGAAATTTAAAATATATTCATACTGAGCACATTTCACAAAGCACACCTATACAGATAACTCTGGCTAGATGTGCTGTTTAGATGTAAAAATGTTATCCAGCTATACCATGTTCTTCTGCTTTAGTATAGTTTTGCTTTTTCATTTTCAGATGTATTAATTCAATTATTTAAACAGATCTAGTATGGCAGAATGGCATTGCCAAACTTGGGTGTCCAGGGCATTTTGTGATTCCATTTTCCTGTGCTGATAAAAATCTTCACCTGGAAAACACATGGAATGCCTTAAAAACAGCAAGAATTGTTCTCTTCCCTTGCCTTGCCCCCTGAAAAATATCTCAGAATTTATATTGGATTTTTTAAAATTCATATATATAGGAAATGTTCATTTTATAGCAGTGGGGACTAAAACTGAGGACATAAGACTGCTAAGATTTTAAATGTAGGTAGTCTATGTTTAATATTCTGTGGACAAAACTTTAATGTACTTGTTTTTCCATAAATATTGTGAAGCAATATTAAATTCCTCTTATTGAATAAATGAAGCTTGTTCAGGAAATATTACTATTATTTAATAATTGTCAGAATCTTGAACAGGCAAATACATTTTCTGACAGCAGTGCTGCTTGGAAGGCTGTGGGATACAGGCACTTATGTATCCACCTGAAGATTTCTAACTTACTTTCAAGTGAGATTAACAGATATTGATATATTCAACAGTATTTCAGTTTCTTAATGTTTCTCCAAAGAGCATTTATATGTGTTACAAGTATATTAATATTTGTTAATAAGGCATTTATTTCGTTGCTCTTTGTATTTTGGGCTATGTATTTACTTGCTGTACACTATTGATCTTCCAACTTTCTATTTTGTTAATTTGCTTCCTCCGATAACCCATCCAGAAAAAAAGAGTTCTGCACCAGCAAACTCTGAAATCCTGAAGAAAAAACACGACGATCAGACAACATATGTTTGTCTTATTGAGAAATTCTACCCAGAAGTTATTAGGATGAAATGGACTGATGGTGAAAAGGAGGTAACAGACAACGTAGTGAAAGGAGACACTTGGCAGTCCACAAAAGAGGATAAATACTCAATTGCCAGCTGGTTAACTGTGCCAGCAGAGAATGAAAACAAGAACTACTACTGCAAATATGAGCATGAAGGGGAAAAGGCTTCACTGTCAACACAAGGTATATTCCAAATGTTAAAAATGTAATTTCATCTACTATTATAAACATCATTTTTCTTTACACTAAAACTAGAGTAATAATGCTTTGTATTACAGATGAAAACTTCTGTGGTCTTAGGCACAACAGCTGAAGTATACAACTGGAGAAATTACCAAAACTTTTCCCAGGAAATGTAACTCAGCCTGTGTTATGGTCCCCAAATAAGCATCCTATTGTAACAGAAAAATAATAGCTACTCTAAATTAATGAACTTCATCAGGTGTAAACTAACACAGCTTCAGATCTGCACTGAAACCTAGCTGTTACTTTCCACCTTACAGAAGTTTCTGGAAACAGAAACTCATAGCTTACTGGTCTAAGTCCCTCTGACATCCCCTGACATTAGTCACAGCTATAAAAAAATAAGGAGCAAAAATGAGGTTACTGAGGATGCAGAACAATTTTAAAAATATTACTTACCCACAATTCAGAAACAGGAACTTAACAGCCATGTATAAAAATAAGATATTATTTTTAATTGTGGAAAGATTGATTAAGTAAATCTGAAAGACAATGCAACTTTAATGGAAATTGTTTAAATCATCTATAAGAAAAGTGGTCTATATTGGTTTAAATTAATCTTCTCTTCACATCTACCTCTGTTTAACTTACTGTAAATTAATCTAACTCCAATGAGTGAGAGCACTGCCATAAACAACAATTACATTTCAACCTTCAAAATATATTCTGACAAAAATATACTTCCATCTTATTTAGACAGAGGATGTATTTAGAGATGCAATATAAACATCTTAATGTTTGTATCAGTGGATACAAAGCAAGAACAAACTCAAATTTGCTACTTCAGGGACAAAAGGTGTATTTTAGGGGAAAAAAACAGCACCAAGATTCCCAGTAGGGAAAGTTGAGATCATACACTCCTCAATATTATTCTTTGCTGTTGAACAGCCACTAACGTCTAAACATATAAACTGAAGTTTCTTCCAATATAATTTACGCTGCATTTCTGATAACAGTAGGTTGTGAAGGCAAATGGACTTCAGCTTCTTCACTGGAATGGCCAGGTGGTCAAACTGACTCCTGCTCCAAATAAAAGAGACTTTGCCAAGGAACAACCTAGTGGACACACTCCTGGAAGGGCAAAGACACATCTCCCACTTATGGCAATAAATACTCAGCCACTTCTTTGATCATTTCTCCTCTTCAAATTCTCTCAGCAAATGAATCCTACTTGTGAATATCTGCTTTGCAGACTTATTTTAAGGATCCATTTTCAAGGATCTTAAGGATCCAATTTTAATTTAATCCATTTAAATTTAATACTAATTTTAAATTTAATACTAATTTAAATTTAATACTAATTACCCATGTTCCTGTACAGCCTCTTTTTTCTTTCATTTCTCAATTCATGTTTGTGAAAATTAAGAAAAAGCCTAACAGGAACATTAAAACTCTCTTTCCCATAGATTCTGTGAAGACTACTTCTCAGGAAGAGGACTGCAGAACAGTTTTTTTTAATGAAGGTAATTTAATGTGTTAAAATGTGGGAAAGTGGTGCATGTCATGCAAGAGTTAGATATTGCTACATATGATCTGAACATCCCAAAAATTATCTTACTTAGTAGTATACAGGAAATCTTTTGAGTCTGGGGCCAGCAACTTAAAAACCTTCCAGTGCCACTCTAAACTAACTTCATGTAAGGACCTCTCCAACTTTATCAGGTACCTTTATTAAGATGCTGCAGGTGCTGTTTGGGCTACTAGATTGTTAGCCTGCATTAAGCACCACTTTTTAAAATACTTGGAGTATTAAACACTTCAGCTGATGCTGCACCAGCCTATCAATTGCCCAGAACTTTGGACTTAGAAATTTTTTTGGCTTGAATGGTATTGAGGAAGAATCATGACCAGTTATCTTCAAGAAATACAACACAAAAGGATTTAAATGAACATTATACTAAGTGCTGGAAGCACTACAGTTACACTCCTGCCTTTACAAGGAATAATAACCCAGTGACACTGAGTCAGTTTAGTGCTAAGAAACTCCCTAGGTCTAGAACTGATTAGCAGTGCAAACTCATTGAAAAAACAGAATAGATCTTGTATGTGTTTGTGCTGTGCACTGCTGTCAATGTAATTGCAGCAGTAAACTGTCTGCATTGTTCCATTTCTATCCACTTCTTAAGATGCTGTACAATGTTGACACTGAACAAGATTTTTCTGTCTTATGTTTATTACAGATCAGTTAAGGCACAGGACAGCATATTTAGTGTACATCATCCTTCTTCTGAAGAGCTCCATGTACTATCTCATCATACTCTTCTTCATCTACAAAATGTGGGCTTCAGCCAAGCGCCAAGGAAAGAAAGTATAAGTGCTGTTGTAAAAAAAGGGCTGCAAATTGATCTTCACCTTATTTTGCTGTATGCTTATCCATATAGACACCTCTGCTCTTGGTGTTAGATGTAACAGCAAAAAAGAATTCTGAAATAATTTTCTGGTATTAGTGCATAAAGACTAATTTTGCTTTACTGCTAGTGTTTTTATATCAGCCTGGTTTTCCTATTTTTTTTCTGAATATTGAATAAAGATAGGCAATAGAAATAATGCATTTTAATCCAAGTCTGTATTGCAAAATTATATCAAAAGTAGCTATGAATCCAGAAGCTTAAAGGTATAACAGGATTTTTGACATTTATGCACAGATGTGTTTCCTTACCGCATTTAAGACTTAATTAGGAGCATTCCTAAATGCAGTAAATTCACAGGTTTGGTTCATTTTCACTTTCAGTTTTTTGTTACAACTCTCATGTATCCAACAAATCAGGAATTAATTATTCTGAAGTGGTGTGCTTTAAGATACAATTAAACAAAACTTTCAAAAGTGAACAAAATAATTTTGAATGAAGAAATCACATGAGAATAAAAGCATTTCTAAGGTTCACATGTGCAGAAATTGAAGAAATCCACTGGCACTGTGACACAGTCTGAAAATCTGCACACTGTGATTTAAAAAAAAAGGAAACAATCGCAATGATCTTGTATAAAGACGCTTTTTAAAATTGAGCAAAACCATGAATATGAAGCTCTGATAAAGTATTTTCACAAAGGAAGAAAAATTCTCAGACACTTTGAACTCTTAATCTCCCAGTTCCACACATCAATTCCTTTCAAATTTATGTGGAAAAAGGTGGAACAGTAGACATATTGGGATAAATCATTTGCCTGGTTTTGGGCAAAACTTCGCAGCATTTACATTTATTGTGTCTGTAGTGATGATGGTAATAAAAGCTTTCATCCAGCTGTCTCTATGAGGCCTGTGTTTGTTCTCCAGCATTTCCACAGCCTGCACAAAGATGTCTAGAAAACCTGATTTATTTCTCTATTCTTATAAATGTCTCAGGAAATCAAAGATCCTTAAAATATCACTTTTCTGCTTTTCAATGTGTTAATAGGAACATTTTACACAGAACAATAAATACTAGTTGGTTACATCTTTTCTGTTGTGAAACAGAAAGCTAAGCTTTGTAAAGCAGCTAAGCCAAGCCAAGGGGAAATTTGTTAAAACAGGACTGGCTCCTAGGGCTCATGCCATCATAAGGGATGGAAAACCTATCAGGCTCGGTTCAAACAACCACAACTCTTTTACTAATGGTGTACTTCACAAGCTATGTTAGAGTCTGCATATTGGAGCCAAAGCAACTAATTATTGCCTTCAATGTCATGTTGCTCTTCAATGTGAAGAAAGAGGTGATTTCTAGATTTCAGTCAAACTCTGAGAAATACCTGGGATCCCATGTTATTATGTGTTAAGGTTTGGTTCCAATCAAGGTGAAACAAAACATCTATAAAGGCATTTTTGGAATGCAGTAACTGCATTACAGGAGCTTCATGGATTTACCTGGATATTACATGGATCTCCTCTATCTCTGCTAGACAAACACTTGTCTGCATTAAGGAACCAAGACCTCTCTCTCTATGATCCCCCAATCCACTCCTTGTGCCTCCTACACAAAACTGAAAGGTGTTGTCCACGCAGTCCAGAAGAACAGAGAGAAAACACAGCAAACCCCTTGCCTACATGCAACCCTAAACCGTCACCTCTTAGTCTCAGGAGTTTTCCAAATGCTTGGTTGCAGGTTTTGCACCTTCCAACCGCTTACATGTCCCTGAAGTTGGTTTATACAAACATATACTGCTCCTGCTAGGATTTGATTCATATTTATTTAGCTCTAATAAGAGGAAAAGTGGATTTTTAAGGCTTCTGGGTGTTGGGGTGCTTGTTTACCGGAAGGTTTGGTTATGTAGTGGAAAAACCCTATAAACTGAACCAGTCACAACTGGTTCAGAGGAGGTGGGCTGTGATGAGAATGAGCGATTAGCTGAGGACAGTTAGACCACAGCCTTTTACCACAGCAGGCTGCTAAACCATTTCCTTTTAATACAAAGTCACAAAAGCCATATGCCACGAGGGTGAAACTGCATATTTGTGATACATAAGGACTATTACTACCCCAGTAACTGGGGTGCTGCAGAATGTCTGCAGGACTTGCAATCCTAAGTGCAGGACTAAGTTAGATGTTATCTCTTAAGTGTAAGTAAACTTCTGCTGTTGGGACTTTGCTAACACTTGAAAGACATGACTTCTCAAGCACACAACTTACACAACTGATTTTCAGTGATTTCAAGCTTCTACCAGTATGACTAATACTGCAGCTGCTCTATTGTTAAAGAGTTGCAGGATTAATGCAAATACTACAAAAATGGCTATGGGCAATCTGGTCCTTCTAATGGAAAGAAGACAGAACACTATTAACTTTTGACACGAAAGTACAAAGGAGTCATCAGCACAAATTCATTTATTTGTGTAAAGGCATTTGCATATTCTTTGCCATGTTAGAATAATTTTATGTCCTATATAGTAAAATTGCTTATACATGCTTGAGAATAATGACTTCTCAACAATCAAAACAACCTACAACTGGTGATACAGAAAACTTCTCATGCATTCTTCTCACATGTAGCTGTAGATGAGAAAGACCTACATAAGGATGAGTGCAGCTTGCCAACAGTTAATATCTGTTGATACTATGTACCAACACTAATACATTTTAAGAGCAATTCAAATTGTAGACTATTCAGTTTGAGATTTTGAAACTGCTAGAGAACCAACATACACTTAGAAAGTGATGAGAAAACAAAGAACCTCAGAGGAGCAGTTTAAGTGATGGTATCTTTGCACCTATAGATGGTTACAGGGAAATAAATTACAATTAACAAATGCTTGTCAAGTTTTACCTAATGAGTCCAAAATGTCATTAAATACAGTTCCACAATAGATAACTTTTTGTACTTTGCGTTACCAGTTTCCTCATAAGGTACATGAGAACAGAGTTTCCAGTAATTTCCTAGCTCCTGAGATTAACCTCAGGAACTATTGAACACATTTTGGACAAGTATTTTCATATCAGCGGGAGGCAACCTAATACATGTATGTCAAGAAGATGCCTCCTTGAGATACTATAGCATAAGGGAATAATTCTGTTTGTTTTGTAATTAATAAACTTTCTTAGCATCTCCACTAGCAAATCCTGACAACTTCTCCCAGTGGCTTTCTTGTACAGAGGTGTAGATGAGTAAAAATGAGACTCAAACCAACAAATATGTAGTGGGGGAGGGACTCAAATATGTGAAAATGGGGGAGCTCAAAAGGAAAGGTGACCCATTGTTCCAAATGAGCACCAGAAGATTTAAAATCAAAAGCTTCAGCTTCTAAACAAAATTTAATTCTTATGCCCGTTGTAGATTTTCCATGTATGGGGAAGTGAATGTATGGGGCAAGATAATCCTGAAAATAAATGAAGCATTTCCCAAAATGAGGAAATTATCTCTACACAGAACCAAAATACCCTACAAAAAGATACAGGTCTCTGCTGTCACAAACTGCTCAGAGGCCTCCCCCAAAACAGCTTAGATGGTCACAGGACTATGTGTCCAGAAACAGCCCCTGCAGGAGGCACTGCCTTGCAGGAAGGTGGCTTGATAAATTAGTAACTTCAGGGAGACTTTTCCTTTCCTCTTCTAGAGTTACACAACTAGCAATCATTTTGAAGCTCAAATTGTAAAGTAACATTAGGAATAAACTTCCAGACCAATTTTGAGCATGCTACTAGGATAATGATTACTCAGCAACTACAATTACATATCTCATCCCTTCACGTTCAATATGAAGTCTCTGTCTCTAATCTTTCACATACTTTAATGTAATTTCATTTCTCATACTCATAAAGGGTGCATGAACTAACATTTTACTTGACAGCTGCAGCAGACTAGCAGAAAGAAAGTGCTCAAGCTGTTACTGAGCCCCAAGAAGCAGCTTCTCAAAGTCAGAAGGGTGGTGGTCACAGCCCCTTGCCACCATGTGGAATATGGGGTATGATACCTGAATTCACATACAACATGAACTGGTTAAACTGTGATGGACAACAGCTTGTTGAAATCATGTGTATGGGCAGGGAAGAAAAGAAGGAGTAGAAGGAGGGAGAATCAGAAACATTCTTACCCTCAAGCACAGTCATATCTATACGAACAAAAGGAGAACATTCTGAATTTTCAAGTTTGACTGCTACAACACAGCAAAAGGCTGAGCTTCATCTTAAAAATGTGAACAGCTTATGTTGCGCAGTTTAAATTTGCTTTTTTGGTGAAAGCACTGTTTCCATCAGGAGGCCTTTTTAAACCAGCAATCAAAACCAGATCACTGATGATGTTTAAGTAAAATACAGTAATTTCACACTTATAAGGCTCACCGGATTATAAGGTGCACTTCCGGATGGCTGGCAAGTCCATGTAATTTGTCCGTATATAAGGTGCACCAGCGTAAAAGGCGCACTTATTTTTTGAAGCAAGGATTCACTGCGGGCTCTCCCTGCCTGGTCACGTGGCTGCTGCTGGGTGAGGCCACCTGCTCCCAGTCCCCCCCACTCCCTCTCTCACTTCTGGGTTGGCAATTTTCTGAACTTTATCCATATATCCATATATAAGGGTTATAAGGTGCACTTCCAGGTTAGGCTCAAAACTTCAGTCCAAAAGGTGCACCTTATATATGTCAAATTACTGTACATGTTTTTCTTTTAGAGTCATTAGTATGTTTTAGTCTACAGTATTCCCAGGGATCATGCCACTGTGTAAAATTTTAAGAATCTCCACACAGGAGAGACTGACTGTACCTGGAGCCTCAGCATCCTGACCAGCAAGTAGGTTATTTAATTCATGACCTCTACTATGGTAACCCAAGTTTTTCCCCTTCCATTTTCTGTGTCAAAAACAGACCTTAATTTGCAGTGCACTGGAACTACACACTCTTCATTGTCCTGATGCCTCCTCATCCAAAGGCAGAGCTTTAAGACCCTTACACCAGGACACTGCAAGGTTTCTTTCTGTTTTATCAAGTTCTAACACCTCTTGAGAAAGCTTGTAACATGTACAGTAGTTTCACGATTATAAACCGCACCTGAATATAAGCCGCACTTCCGGGTAGCTGGGAAGACCACGGGATTTGTCCATATATAAGCCGCACCCGAATATAAGCCACGGGGGTTTTTTTGGGTTTTTTTTGTTTTGTTTTTTTGTTTTTTTGTTTTTTTAACTCCACACGGCAGAGGGGTGGGGCGCTCCGGCCCAGCCCCACACAGCCCGGCTTCCCAGCGGCAGGGGCCAGGCCGCCCTTGCGCAGCCCCCATTCCCGGCCATCCCCTGTTCCCACCGGCTCCCGGTAGCACAGGGGCCGGGCTGCCCTTGCGCAGCCCCCGTTCCCAGCCGTCCCACGGTCCCAGCGCCTCCCCGTGGCACAGGGGCCGGGCCGCACACTTGCAGCCCCTGTTCCGGGCAGTCCCATGCTCCCGGCGGCTTCCACTTGCCACTCTGCTTGGCCGGCTCTCACTTCCGGATTGGCGTTTCACTGGGATTTGTCCATAGATAAGCCGCACCTGAATATAAGCCGCACCACTGGGGTAGGCTGGATTCTTCAATGAAAAAGGTGTGGCTTATATTCGTGAAACTACTGTATTTTGAATATACTCCTGAATATACTTGAATACACAGTGAATATCTTGAATAGGTACAGAGCATACCTGCTCATCTTTACATGAGCTTGCAAAACAAATGCAAGCAAACCCCTCAGTGGAAGGAAAAACGCAAAATATTCACATGGGCTTACAAAGGTTATGAATGGTTATGAATACTTCTGCCCCAGGGTTGACAATTCTATTTCTGCAGACCTCTACTTCTTGGGAAAAAAAATCCACTTCCTTCCGAAAGCTTTGAAAAAGGCTATTGTCTAAGCTCTGGTACATTCCTTTAGGCAAACTTAAGGACAGGGCAACAGCCAGACAACACATTCATCGTGAATGTGCTTTCTGAATGAAAGATTTGGCAAGAATAAAAAGTCTTTTGTCAGCAAGTTCTTCCAGTGAAATCCTGGGTCAGAAAGCAGAGAGCTGTCAGGTTTCAGGAGTCAGATAACTAGCATCTCCAACACTGTAGCAAGAGAGGCAGCTAGACTCCTGGCAGATTAGCTCCCACGGGACTCAGACCAATAGTTTTGCTTTTCTTTCTACCCAACACCATTAAGAGTGATAAGAAACCCTGATGAACAATCAAAGTGAATATTGTTAAGGAATGAGACAATGCGTCAAAAAAACCCACTCAGAAGCTGATAATGCAGCAATTAAACTGTTAG
Source organism: Sialia sialis (assembly GCA_009812075.1). Taxonomy (NCBI): domain Eukaryota; kingdom Metazoa; phylum Chordata; class Aves; order Passeriformes; family Turdidae; genus Sialia; species Sialia sialis. The sequence goes on along the minus strand of VRYO01001463.1, from coordinate 97,474,310 downwards.
ATCAACTTTCATAACTCTAGAAGATGCCAAAGGATACATTTAGTGTCCAGTGGTTCCTCCAAAGCTGAGGACACAACATTCCTGACTGCAGTTCACCAGTCACTCCTACACAAAGGGACACCTGATCCCCTCCCACTAAAGGACAGGACCATGAGGACATGCAATAAGAGATAATAGCTGCTGCATGTTTGACAGGGGCCACATTTCTATTGTAGGGGTCCCTCCTCTACAATACTTCACTGAAAGCTCTTCAAGCCATGTGTTCATCAGAGAATTGCTAAGGCCTGCTGCTCCTTCCTGCAATATGGGCTTTAGTTTTGATTAACTCATATTACATATCCATTCCTGCCATGAATCTCTGAGGATAATATTGTCTGGTTACCCTACTGCACCACATCCCAGTAAATTCAGTGGGGATTACTCTGGGTTTATCTGTGGGTTATTGAAAACAAAGTAGTAAGGAATTTAACAGTCTGCAAATGTAGAAACAAAGCACAGCCTTGGAAGATGTGTAAAAGCAACTTGGCTGAATGTTTTCACCACAGGGCTGTCAGAACACCTTTGATCCCCTACCTCTGCTCTGCAGATGGCTCTCTGGTATGATATTTGCTACTGGGAGGGTGGCTAGGGGAAGTGCAGACCCTAGATACCTAGCTTAGGTGCTCAGGATTTAGGTGCACAGCCCCAGAATAGAGTAAAGTGCCTGTCCTATGTACTACAGAAGGAAAACTGGTTGTCTGAGAGCAAGGTGTGACAAAGCCAGCGCTCAGAGAAAGGAAGTAATCTAAAAGGAAGCTTCCAGGCCCATTCCCTTGCTTTCAGGCAAGAACTTCTTGGACTTCTATCCAGAATAACTCCCACATTATGGAGCAGTCTCTCTGAAGAATGGATCTTTGATCTTTCCTTTCCTGACGCTCTTCATTTCAGCATTGACATCCGACTGTGTTTTCCCCTCTGATGAGCCCGTGCCACATTTCTCATCTACCCGCAGGGTGCCCTCTGCTGAGAGGCAAGGAAGGGAGCAAACCCTGCCACAGGTAAAATATATTGGGTGTAGGTGTCAGGGTTCTGGTAGCTGGGGACTGAAAGGGGCTCACGTTGAGAAGAGGCTGGGGCTTCATCTCACAATGCCTTTTGTTCTCGTATTTGTCACTCTGCAATCACTTTTGTCTGAGAGTCTTCTCTGCTTCAATAAAAATGTTCATGGGTGTTAGAGGATTACTCCAACACAAGCAACAGATACATTGGACTTCTTACTATTACCTATTATTACCTATTAGGGGTTTAGGCTTTACAGAGAATTTTTCCCATTTCATCGTGAAGAGGAGGGAAGGGGGGCTCCTCTCGGGCGGATGGACGGTGATTGAGTTAAAGGGAGGTGGCTATCCCTGGCGTACTAACCAAATCCTTTTGGCTCCAGGCAGGGTTTTTTAGCTGGTGGGGTTTTTTCTCCTCCGCTCGGAGACCGGGAGCTATAACGTGGTCGCCGCCGGGAGCCGTGGAGTTTTCCTGGCTCTTTTCCTTCCCAACAGCTTAGCGCTACGTTCCAGCTCCGCCTGCTCCCGCTGCAGGCGAGAGCATCCTTCCCCTGA
>VRYO01001463.1:97459614-97472456 GCA_009812075.1 Sialia sialis | reverse complement strand
GCTCGGCGGGTTGGAAATTTCCGTCCTTGTGCTGTTGCTTGTTCTGTTCCATCCACTTTCTGGTGAAGAACTGTTAGTAATTTTTTATTATTTTTTTTTGTCTGGAATCTCCATAATTTCAAAGTTATAATAATTTGGAGGGAGAAGTCTTCTTTCTATTTCAAGAAGGGTTTCTGCCTTCCTTGGCAGACATTTGTCTTCTAAAGATAATACCTTAATCCTCCTGATAAACTGAGACACCCTGAATTCCACAGAACAGATGTTCTTGATATGAAAACAGCGTGAACCTGCTCTATTTTAATACATTGTAGAGGGTACCTAAAATGGACTGCAAGTTAGATGTATAGAATTCTAACTGTAGAGTCCTAATTTCAAATTGAAAATGTCTCTAGCTATAGCTTACTTCTCAAGGGGGTAAACACTGTTTTGCATGAGAAGGAGCTAGCATGTAACAATTCAGAGAAAAAGGTACTCACAATCTCTAAATCATCCTTAAAAGTGTTAGTTACTAACAATAACACTATAAGGAGAGTATATTATAGGCAATCTTACATGGTCTGAGATGGCAAGAACAGTGAGTGCTGTAGCTTTGAACAGGCCTCTGATGCACATGCATCATGCTGGACAGACCTTGTCAATAGGTGAGATTCTCTTTTTATTTGGTCATTTGAGTTATCTTATACTTTTCTTACAAGACAATAGCTCTATTCATAAAGGATGTTCACAGAATAATTTCTTGCTGTGTTTATAGGTGAAACCACAGCCATGGAAGTGGCATAACCACTGCTGCCAAGTGGGAGCTTTCCTGCAAGTAATTAACTTACAATGAGCTGGCTGAGTTGGCCCTGCAGTCACAGAACCTGTGCAGCACACAGAGCCTGAGGCCTTTTCATATACCCAGGACAGGCTGCACCTGCTGGGGTTAAGTGCTGTATGGACCCCTAACTCCACAATGCACAGGGGTATCCGGCCAGGATCATTACATTGCACCTATTGATCCACATGGAGCTTACCTTGCCCTAAGATATTGGAGATTGCATGAAGAATGAATGTGCTTCTCAGGCTTCAACTACAAGGTGCAATAGAGCAGACATGGTCTGCTCAAGATCACTAGCACCTCAAATAAAATATCTTCTGCAAGGTTATCAACATCCTCTCCCAAACCACCAGTGACCTGGCATAGCAAAAATCCTGCAACTATATATTTCAAATCATTATTTTCTATGGGTACATAGTGCTCTTAGCTAGATGTGTATTTTTCCCACTAACTGCCCCTTTCCAACAGTACACAATGAACAGAAATTCATCCACTAGATCTGGAGTTTGAATTTACCTACCATCATCTACTGATATACAAGTTAATTTTGGCCACTGAAAGGAAACCCTCTAAAGGGTAGGGCTGCATCTGCCCCATGTTAGAGAGGCACACCACAAAATATGGAAGAATGGGGTGTTATTCATTGATAGTTAGTCTGGAGCTCCATCACCTAGGGCAGAGAAAGTGCATAATATGATACTTAGTATTTTCTAGGCATCCTATGGCAGTTTCCAGCCTTGCTTTCTTGACAGTCCTGAGCATACCAACACAGAAATGAGAAGCAGCAGCACACTCATTTGGGAGTGGAGAGAGCTTCCTATGCTTCAAGTAGGCTTTGCACAAAGCTTGCTTTCTAGTTAGAGAAAACAGCCACTGCAGGCTGCAGGGATACTAAAGTGACAAAAGGAGGAAAGAGCTCATCCTGTTTACATCCTCTGATACTACAGAAGGGTACAACACCCCACTGGAATTACTGATTCTCAGGGCAAGCCTGTAAGTTTTAGGTCAATAGTCCTAACATTGTATTACGAAGGAACATAAGAAAACATTCAGCAGGCACTGCCTTCATCTGAACTGCAGACTAACATGGACAAGCCAAGCATAAGAGTGACTTCTGATGACAAACTACAGAAAGGAAGGAGTCTGCTGCCTCTTCACAGGTGAGGCTATGAATCTCTGCCACCATAACTCTGGGATGCACTTGTCTCTTCATATCCTCATAAGGGAAGAAGCCACTTCAAAAAGCAGCAGATAAACAAATAAAAACCAGCCATTGCTACACATCTTATAAGAGTTCAATAAATATTCTTCTAACACATCACCTACTGCAGTTTTAACAGTGTCAAGTCACAAATAGACAGTTATTCCTTGGTGTTTTGAAGTTACATTTTATCAGGGACAAATCATTGAGACCTTTAGAATAAAGCAGGGAAGCTCTCTGCCACCAAGGCTCTACCCTTAAAACACCTCCTTGCCCATGCCTCAACGCAGAGCATCTCTCAGTCTTCATAGCAAGCCAGATCAAGGTAACACCAAATCAGGGCAGAATCCAGATTCTGTTTCACAATCCACATTTGTCACTGTGACAACTGATTTTTTGCTCCAGCTCGATAGCCAAAGCAGAGCTGACTAACACAGCTGAATAACACAAAGCAGGCTGGCTAATACAGTGAAAACACTGATATCTCAACATATTTTGGGATTCATGGGGGGGAGGTGGGGTAGATCAGACCTTGCCCTGATAAGACAGTGAACTGGCCCCCACCATCCATCCCTAGAGCCTGTATCCTAACCTCACACTGTCTGCCAAACATCAGCACATGAGGCAGTGCTCCACTCTTGCCTAACCCAGCTTCTGAGTGGTCAAATGACTGCGAGTCACACCTGTGGGGAGGGCTCAGGAAAGCAAGGATTATTTAAGGCTTAAAATGAGGCCAGTGCACAATTTGACCCTCCCTTCCTCTTGGAGTTTTCGTCTGAATGCTGTTGGAACCCAGGAGCTGGCTTTTCTGGGTATGTCCTTTATATGTATGTTTTCTATAGTTTTTCTGTCTTTCTTCTTTCTACTTCCCTCTTCTTGAAACATTTTGAGTAACTTAACATTGAATAGGCTTAAAATTTGCTAAATTGAATGGGCCAAATTAATGCTATGAGCAGTGTTTCATGTTGATTGGATGTTGTACTTAATCTTTTGCCAGAATTCCCTGATTTTCTACAGTTTGCCAACTTTTGTTTTGACCTTTTTAGAGGATCTGGTCGGTGCCTCTCCCATTCATCTAACCCAGAGTATATGAATCACTGTAAAGTCCTTTCGTTACAGCTTTACACACAGATACCTCAGAGGAAGAAAACAGTTTATTGTGCTGCACTATGCCCAGACTGGACTACAGAACCTGGCAGAGTACACTTAAAGCAACTTTCATTTGCAGGCATGGAAGGAATTGTGATGCTCTAACCCCCTCTTCTGGCTTGGCCTATGATATTTTTCTTGACCAATGCAGCATAGGGGGCAGATAAAAGGCAGTGTTTTCCCTACTCCTGCATGAGTGTTTTCTTTGCATAAGGTTGGGCCTTCTCAGGGCTCACTCTGCCCTCTTTCAGCATCAGGGACTTTCTTTTATAACCTAAAGTTGGTTAACAAGAGTCAGGCACTGGCAAGAAGACAGCAGGTCACAGTGTGCCACCAGTGCAGTCCCCATATCCTCAGGGATGCCAGGCAGTGTGCACCTGATGAGCTCCATCTGTATCCCACAGGAAAGCAGGTGTGCAGCCCACCTGAAAGGAGGACACCTTCCGCTGCTGCCACGGGCATCCTGTGATAATCTGGGCCCTGGGCATTCTGCTCTATGACAAGGCCTGCAGGTTCTGTTCCTTCAGCAGAGATCAGGACATTATTCTGGGCCATTATCTTCTTCCTGCCCTGGGTGTCTTGAGCTGGTACCTGGCCTTGCATCACAGGAAGAATAATGGTGTTGGGAGATTACAGTTGTCATACAAGCATCCTATTCTTGCAACTTTGGAGGAAATTGATTTCCCATGGTTAGCTAGAGGAGCTGGCACATGTCCTACCATCCTGCTCTCCAAAACAGAGAACTGATTGGAAGGTTTGGGCACAGCCTGGGCACTGCAGACCCTTGAAAAGAGGGGAACACTGAGCAGCAGCTTTTTGGTTTCTCTCCCCAGAGTGCCAGCACCTTGTCAAATGGTGTTTATCCATTTGTCCCTTGGATAGACCATCACTGGAAGACCTTTTCAACCATTCTTGGCTGCAGGACATTCCATCTCCAGGAGATGGCAAGGATCCATCCCTCTGCACAGTAGGATGCAGCAAGTAAAAGCTCTATGCATCTCATGGCATTAAGAAGCCAGGAAAACCAGACTCTTTCCCTGCAAACATAACACAGAGTAAGGATCACAGCTGATGAGATTCTTCTGCTAGTCCTGGGGGAAGTCACCGAAGTGGCTAAGTACTCTCCATGGTGTTTAAGAAGCCACGACAGTCTGGTGACATTTCCATAGACCAGAAAACGGGAAGCATCCCCACTGTAGAATCCTGACATCATGGTCTCCCTGCAACATGGAGTACAGCTGCGGCATCCTGTGGCACATCCTTAGCTTGGCCACCAGTGGGGAAAAGCTCATTTACTCTCGTTGCAGCACCTTCTTTGAGGACAGTCTACACTCAGTTGAAATCAAGGTTGAGTCTACACCTAGTGAGAGGAAGAATCTCTGGGGCTCCTGGCCCCAGGCATTGCATAATCCAGCTGGGTTGGGGACTGGAAGTTCCCTGCTTTTCTGTGGTGGGACAGGATTAATTTTTCAGCCAGTTGTCAGGTTTTTTAATTTGGTGGGGCAAGACATGGATGCTGTGGAAAGGGAGCTGGTCCTGGCTTTGCTGATAGCTTTCACCACCCACCCTTGCATGGGCTAGGGGGAGCCTGACTAAAACCTCTGTCCCTGGGGGTAAGTAGTGGCAGGAGTTTTGAATTCACACACCTCAAGAATTTGCTTTGCAGGCCATTGAGGAAGGGCCGGGAAAGGCAAAGGCAAGTTTTTTCCCCATCTGTGGGGAGGTTTATTCCTTGCAGATAAGGGCTGGATCTTCCTCAGCCTGTGACACAGTGAGAGCATTTTACCTTTTATCGTGTTTCCAGGTTTGTGTTTTTAATTTACTGTCATGCATTTGTTATTTGTTTTCTGAAGGAAGATTCTAGCTGGTGCCTGGACTGCATCGGGAAGTGCAGAGGGTCACTGCCAATCCAGTCGTGGCAGGTACATCTCCTTCAAGCTGTATGAGAACATCTGAGATCAGCTCCTCTTCCAGCAGCAGGTGTGTTAAGGTGGGGACCTGGCCTCATAGCAGGAATAGCACAGTGGGTATTGGAACACAGTAGTGGGCACATGTTTGCCCTCACCCTTGCAGGTATGAGGAGGTTGATCTCCTGGTTAACTGGAAGAGGTGGCACAAGTCCTGCCATCCTGCTCTCTTTCAGAACAGAGAACTGGTAGGTTTGGACAGCTCTGAGCATGGCCACTAACATGGCCAGGCACTACAAACAGAGAAGGCTGGACAGGAGTCTTCTCCAGTTTACCATTTTTTGGTTTCTCTCCCCAAAGTGCCAGCACATCATCGCAGCAAAACAGCATCACTGAACCTATCAATTTGGTGGTGGTGACAGGGTGCTTATTTGCTGTCAAAAATAAATATTTTTGTAATCACAGTATTTATTTTATCCTTTTCCAAGCTTTTGATCCCCTTCCTCTAGGATAATCACTTGTGTCCTTTATGCCTTTATTGGAATTGGATGGGGGATAAGCAACCTGAAAAATGAAACAACAGCGCCTGTTGTTTCAAACTGGAGCAGCTACTTCAGTGACCCTGAACTGCCACTCAGGCACATACCTTTCTGGTGTTGCTGTCTGTCCCCTAACAATACACTCACCAAATCTTCCACCCAGCCCAGCTGAACTGACCAAATATAATAACTTCTTCTATAAGCTTTCCATAATTACACTTAATGCTTGTTTTTTATTTGGCCAATAAGCCATGTGTAGTCTCCAGCAATACTGGTACCATCATGTTCTATTCACTTGCTTGTTACAGACACACTGGCTCTACGATTCTAATTAAATAAATTGTGCTCTTTAAAAAAGCTTTCCATATTGCTATCCAATTGTCACTCATTTATTACCTACAAATTTTTTCAGGCCTATACTGCATCAAAACAAAATAATCATGTCCTTTTTTTCCTCCCTTGCTACTGCTTTTTCTGGTACCTCCCATTGGTAATCTTGTTCTGGATATTTTGTTGAATTTGCTTTAATTTTCTGGTAGCAAGAACTTGTGAATCTCTTCAATTAATATGCCTATGCTAACACTACTGTTAATAACTTTTCTTTAAAAAAATACAAGAAATCTTGATTTTTAAGAAAGAATGTACTGATGCTTTACCTCTACCCTAGAAAAAGTCCTGATCTGATGGTCATGCTTTAATACTGAAGCTGCAGTTTTCCCTGTGCCATAAAACATTCAGCTTCAATGGGGTGGTTTAGAGGAAATTAATGGAAAAGAAAGGTCCCCTACCACATGCCAAATAAGGTTTTAGCAGAGTTTTGTACACACTGAAAACCTAAAAAGTATATTCAAAACCTATAAAGTTTATCTTCAGAATGCCTACTATTAAGAACTAGTCAAGAGTTGAGAGTTTCTACTGAATAAGTACACAACATAAAGCAAAGAGTTAACAGCACTAACAGATCTATGTGATCACCAAATTATAATTGTCTCCTATTTAATAACCAGGCCTAAGTACTTCTGCTACTGACAAAGTATCTCAGCAAGGAAGGAATTTTATTTTCCAAGTCCAGGAGACATCCAAAGACAGAAAGCTTTTGTTTTGCATTGCCAAAATGGCTGTTCTTTGAAAACAGCTGTGGTCAAGCAAAGGTGCGAACTACTCTCAGGATTGCAAAGGTTCTGAAAACTGCCTTGCTTTGAGAAATACTCCCAGAGGAGTTGCAATTTCCAAGTGGAGAACACCTGCTACAAATCCAAAAAAATGATTCCTGTCAGACCAAGGCTACTGCTGGCCTCAAGAAAAGTTCAACTCAGGGGCAGTGCCACTTCAAACACTTCAGAACTGCCACTGCAGGTGCTACTGATGTCCTACTTGTGATGTGCCAGCTCGAAGAGTCAAAATTCTTAGTTGTATTCATTGTCTACAGGGTCTATGCTACAGAAAAAAAACCAGCATTGCAGAAAATACTTTCTTCCTTATGCAGCTCCTCTGCTCCATGGCAGTACTGTCAAGCAGCAGCACACCTGGCTAAGAAAAAATATTCAAACTCACTCTTCCAGAGGCAGAAAGATACTTGTTAGAACATGAAGATCAAATTTTACTCTTCTACAGATTTTGCTCTGTTCTGTTAGCATCTCCGTGTTCAAAAGGAAACACAAAACATCTGTTTTGGTCAGTGAAGTGTCCATTTAATAAACTCCTTAGCCATATTTCTCGCCCCCTTCCTCCCCCCATAAAATTTCAATTTTCACTTAAGCAGATGACACAATTTGATGGCGTACAACTTCAGTTTTTAAACCTGCACTCTCAATGCTAAGAGTATCAGATGCTAGTATTTGACAAAATTACATAGAAGTCAGATGTGCCCATGCAAAAGAAGCAGATCTTTATATACAGTCCCTATTTTTTCTTATAAATTTAAATATTTTAAAAAATGTATTTTCAAAATGTATAAAGTTTAGAGAATACCCCAAATGTATCTTAAAATAAAATGTTTTCTGGTTTCAAAGGTTATTTCAACAATGAAGACTAAATTGCACCAGATAAAAGGCACTTGTGCTGTGTGATGTCTTAAGCAAGTATATGTTAGTTTCATAATACAGTGTCTTGAATTCATGCAGCTGTCTCTGAGCATCAAGCATCATTAAAGCAGCCAAAAGAGATCGTGAGTAAACTTGATTCCACAGTTGTAAAAACATACAGCATTGTGCTCCATCTTTGACTCTAGAATCAAACACTACTGAAAAATTGCTGTCATTCACATGGGAATTCAAACTACATTTCATTCTCTCATAAATTACAAAAAGTATGTCATTTAATTATGAAACTAAACCACCAGTGAACAGCTCAGTGTTCAAATAGTTTGTGCCACTGAAAGTCTGTATGTATAAACAAGCTAGGGACTAGTTATTCAAGGAGCAGTGCATTGAATTTTCAATTTCTCTTTCACTGTTGAGATAAAAGCGCAGTCCTATTTGCCTTCATCTTCTCCAGCCTTTTCATTAAATGGCTATTGGTCATCTCCATCTCTTCTATCTTATCCAGTGCCGTTCTTAACTATAAAATAAATTTAAAAATCACTTTAGTTTATTTGGACTTTGTGCTGTTCTTGAGCTTGATAAGAGGAATAAAAGTATTATGTTTCATAAGAATACTACAGAAATTAAGATATAACACTTTCATATTGCAGGCATATGAAACAGAACTAAGCTGCTAAAAATAATAGCAAAGCAACTGAAACATGAAGTGTATTTATTCTGAAAAAATTAGGTGCCTGCAACCTCCCATTACATGAAAGCAATTTACCTAGAACAAGGTAAAGAACTCTCCACCATTATTACTTGCACACAGATACATATTCCCATCACAGGTAGCAGGCATCATGCTAGTGATGCAGCAGCTCTTAAGCAAGAACTATCAACAACTCAGTTAAATACAGCTCCTTCTCAGAATCCTGTGAGGTGCAAGTTGGAAAATTACCAGGTTGTCACTTGACATAGGGACCATTCATCTTTCTAGCAATTTTTGTAGAAGGATAACTTTAAAATATTACAAGCTAATCACATTTAGAAAAAAAATACCATTTAGATGCTTCCTTTCAAGGAAGTACAGCATTGAATCGTAGTTAGTATTTAATGTGCTAGATGTCTTCTTAATGTCACACTGAGACTTGAAGGTCATCTCAAAAAACAAATTAAAAGCTGTAATCAAAGATGACCAAAAAAACCAGAACTTGGAGGGAAAAGACAGACCAGTTCAAACTTATACAGCTGGAAAGGAAACCAAATCAGTTACCTCTCGCTGAAGCTTCCTTTTTTCAGCTTTGAGGTCATCTTCTACTTTTTCTGCATTTTCTGCTGCATTTTTATACCTTGCAACCTGTCCCTCAAGTCGTCCAATCTGTAAATCCAAACAAGACAAAAGGAACATACTCAGGTGCTCCTGAGTTCACCTGAGTTCACCTGCCACCAGCTGTTCTTCCAAGGACACAGCTGAGAAGATACGGATAATTAAAGAACTAAGCAGAGAGAGAAGAGCTGGAATACAACAAATCAAGAATTGGGAAACACATGGGATTAAAAACCAAAGTGGAAAGTTGAAAACCAAAAATTGTATGAAAAGGTGCAAAGTAGAAAGGAGACAGTGAACTGTTATCAGAGCATGATGAAAGAGGTCTTGAGCCCAAGAATAGAGCTCAGCAGTGAGGAGAGGACTTGAGACAAATCCTGATTGCAACCTGGAAATATTAAAACCCACAGTCTGGATTGTTCTTTGTACAGTTCCCTGCTACCACTAAATCAACATGATAGGCTATTAGACTGAATCTGTGCAAAAGAGAAAAGATACGCATCTGTGATTTAAATTATAATACTTCATTTAATTTTTAGGTAATAACCTGTAGTTAAGTTCCTAAAATACAAAAGTACAGCAAATTATAAAGAACTGAAGCTACTAGTTCAAAAAATCAATTTATATGTAACTTTATTACTCATAAGAATGTTGTAAATTCTGTGGAACGTACAAAATTTACTCTCTAAAGTTGAGAGTTATACATCTATGACAAAAATCACAATTTTTAAGTTAGTAACATGGTTTTATAGATCAGCAGCTCAGCAGATTTTTTCTTATGGTTAGGTTGTGCACAGGTATTTAATTGCAGGAAATATGAAAAAATGTGGTGTCATTCTATGCAAACTAAGTATCACAGAGTAAATCAAATGCAATATGCTTTCACAGCTTTAATTGAAAAAAGTATTGTAAAAGTGTGCAGTGTAATAGCAAACACGAAGACATCCACTTACATTTTGTTCCAAAGTAGTTATATCTTGTTCAGCTTTTGAAAGTTTAAATTTGTATTCACTAATTTGTCTGTTGGCATCTCCTAGACAAAAATTGACATGAATATGTTAGTCAAAGCAATTCTCTAAATTACCAGTCTCCCTTTTAACTAGAATTCATTAAAAAGACAATTTTATTGTGAAGTCTATTTCCAGGATCACAATGAAGTTAATGTTCTTTCAGCAATCTGCAAGAGTATTGAAAGGAAATAATCCTCCTTTATTTAGGGAACACAACTACTGTCTCTATAAAAGTGGGCATTAAATCTCAGGTGCAGCAATGAGATACATACCCTTTAAAACACGTTTAGATTAGCAAACTAGTTCCTTAGAGAACCGAATCAATACAATAATCAATACACTGCAAAATGTCAGACCACAGTAAACATAATATCAGCAGCATTCAGCTTAGACATCTGTAATAATATCTGAATAAGGAGCACAAGACTTGAACCTGATGAACTCTAAGGAGCCTGGCAAATTATTTTGGTGTTACATTTGAGCGCTCACATTGCCAGTGCTTTGTTCATGTTCATTAACACAAGTACATTAAATGACAGTTTGTCAAACAAGTAAGTTTTCAGCTGAACAGCTTGCTTGAAATGAAAAGCATCTTAGTGCTTCTATGAAGCAACACTAAATATTACGTTAAATAAATTTTCAGGTTTTGCTTCCTCTGCAAGAAGAATAACTTTGAACAGTAAGCATATACCTACTTTGCATTTCAATTAGCTGCAAGTCAGAGCCATTCTCCAAGCCTATTATATCTGGATTCATGCCATCGCTTTTAGAGTATTTCTGTCGTTCTTCTTCCAACTGCATCTTCAGTTTTCTAACCTGAAAAATGAAGTGCTTCTTTATCAAAAAGAGACTCCCAGAAGTTCAGTAGCTGTATATCTAAACGCTCAATGGTAAAAAGACAGCAGTCCAGAGAACCAAGAAGGTTCTGTAAACAAGAATAGCAGAGCCATGCAGGGGAGTCAGTCCCTGAGGTCCCTGGCTGTAGGCCCCCATCCCCATCACTGGGTGAATACTCTCTGCATGTCAATGCACCACCCCAGCCCACCGGTTTGCTCAGTGCTGCAGCGATGTCTACACAGTGCAGGAGCACCTAATAACTAATACAGCTCACTTTTCAGAAGAGGAGATGGCATTAAGCTCCATTTATGGATTTCTTCTACTGTGTATCTTTTACACTCTAAACACACATGAAGATATTGAACGCTATCCTAGTGAGTTTACAGACAATAATCCATGGCTTTTTTAGGGAGCCTTCTCTCATATCCCACCTGGAAACAATGGTCCTAGTCTGTAGTGCACATTAATCTTTAATAGTTCCACTTCATGATAGAGCAGCTGTCCCAGTTTTTCCAGTAGTCAGGGAAGATAGATTTCTCAGCTATGTATGGACATTATGAAAGAAGTAGGAGCTACTTTTTGGACATTCTTACAAAAATATTGTTCTATAGATAAGCAGTATGCAAGTTAACTTGCAAAACCCCCATTTACGATAAAATTAAATATATGATTAGCGATTTTTAAATTATACAGTGATAAATATGTGTATACATATTTATATATAATTAATACCATAATTTATTGGCATTCCAAACAAGTATCTACATTATAAAGTTCATTCACAGCAAACTCAAATGTTGACAGCAATTTAAATTTGCAATATCTTCAACTAAAAGGGCAAAAACTGTACTGTTCTTAACAATTGATAAGTATGTTTGAATCCTTTCTTCTCAAAACAGCTGTATTTGAACACAATTACTTTAATAATATTAATTTTTTCTCGGAGTTATTGAAATGATCAGTGAAATAGTATCACCCTGCAATTTTGAAGAAAATGCCACTTGAGCTTATGAGAGTGTAATTTTACTGATTTTAATATTTCTGCATAAGAAAAAATAAAAGAAAGAACTTTAGGGATGTGCGCTAATAGTAAGGTCAGGAACAAGTTAGATTGCTGCTAATCAGTTAGTGAAATGACATTTCTTTACCAACCAAGATCAAAGCCGCATGGATAAGGACACTAGCAAGATGAATTGCTAATTCCTGGTAGTAAGTGAGGTAAGAATTTGAGTATTTTCTTTTGCTTTAGTGCTCAAGTATTTGATTAAGCACCTTTGTGTTTAACCTTTGTTTATTACTTATATATAAATAATCTGCAATATGATACACAAAGATCTGCTTCTGAAATGAATAGCTTATTTTACCTGGGACAGTAATTCCTCCTTTTCTCCAGCCAGTTTTCGTAGCCTGATATCTAAAACCAAAGAACCCAATTAAAAATCACAGAAATCTGTAACTAAGAATTGTTTTTCATAACTTTTTGTTCAATTCCAAATGAAAATCTCATTAAAGCTATAGCACTGTGACCACAAAACTTCGATATCTCACCAATAACACAATAACCTTCCACTAACTGCAGAAAAAAAACAAAAAAAAATACTTTTTTCACACTGTTTATTTATATAACAATTCTAAAAGCAAGACCTCTGAGTTTCTTTCTATCAAATTAACAACTGACAATTTTTTTAATACTAAAACAGTTTTGTCCCAACATCTGTAACAGCCATTTCCAACAAAAGTTTCTTCTGATTGTGTATTAATCTTACTTGTCTTATCTGAAGGTTGCTGTCACTTCAGGGAAGCCAATAATCTTCCCCATATGTTTAGAAAGTCTGCAAAAAGTGCTCCCAAATGACAAAAAAATGTGCCTGGAAAAGGACCCACAGGAATGCAGCAATATCTCTACTTAGTCAGAAGATCAGTAGTGGCTACAAAACAGTTTACCAAGCAACACGGTGGTAAGACTAGAGCAGCTCCCTTAGGAATTGTAACTTTGACAGAAATTAAGCATAATGACATTTGTATTTCCCA
>VRYO01001463.1:97402623-97453258 GCA_009812075.1 Sialia sialis | reverse complement strand
ACTACTGGGGTAGGCTGGATTCTTTAATGAAAATAGTGTGGCTTATAATCATGAAATTACTGTAACTTTCTTGAAAGTATAAAGAAGTGAGCTTGAATGAAACATCCAGGAAGAAAAAGAGAACTGCTGACTGCTTTCTGATACTATATGAATATCTATCAAGTATAGTTCTACTTTTTTAGCTGATTATCACAGCATTTTGCTGCTTACCCTGCAAACATAATTAAATGCTTAGCTATGAAGATGATCTAAAAATTGTAAGGCTAGAGTCAATTTTTTTCCTTCTTAAGGAGTGAACTTGATTTTACATGTGGGAATGCAAGACAAAGTCTTTCTGCAAAAAGCTACATGGCTTCAGCTAGATTTTCTGTTAGTGTTAATAGACGGAGGAAAGACAAGTAAATGGTAAAATGCGGGCTAAATATTCAAAGGGACTGGATGTATTTGTGACTATTTAACACATGCTACATTCTACCTACCAAAGCAAACACTCCAGACAAATCTACTGTATATTCTTGGTTCATATACATAAACCGCACCAAAATCCCAAACAAGAACATGCAAAGTTGTTCTTTAATTCTTAGTGAAGTCAAAGATAACTCAGAGCAAACAACAAAGCCACAAGAGAATTTTTTAGGGTTTCTTGCTTATCAGCATTTATCTAACACAAAATGCTGATACTTAGGATAATCTCAATCCTTTTCTTTTGCAAGTAGGTCGTATCAATTCCAGTTCATGAAGCATAATACTTTCAAAACAGAACTGGCACTTTTCAGAAACTATTTGTAGTTACAAAACTACCACCTAGAGAGCACAGTAATATAGTGAAGAAATAAAGGATCAATGAGCCATTACACAGCTTTTGAAAATGGCAGTGGAGACTTGGGCCTATACATTTAAAGATAATCAATTTTTACTGCAATTAAGAGACTGCAGGAAAATTATGTAATAATTGAACTGCAATTTCCAACTAAAATTATTGGGAAATGGACACCCACATACTGTTGACAATATACACATATACATCTATATATTTCTTTGTGGGCCATTTTGAAGACTGATAACAGCTCTGGGAGGTGGATTTGTATCCAGAAACAAAAGGGAAAAAGGGAAAAAGAACAGAGTGAGGTGGGGGGGAAAGAACACATGCAATATAGTTGTGACCCAATAACATGCTGACCCAGTGTTTCTGTGCATTATGCTTGACTGATAGGCGAACAAATATTCAGTATGGCACACTGCAATTGCTGATAACTCACAAAAATCTGAAATAACTGAAATGGAAACTTTTGGGAAAGGCAAAGAGTAACATTTGATATCATGCATCACAACTTCTAGCTATGGAAAATTATTTTGGCCACACAAATATTAGTTCTGCCCTCACAACAATGAAAAGACATAAGGAACATTCATGAGAAAAACACAATTCTCAGAAGAATTAAAGGTTTTGCAAGATACAATACATTTGAAAACCTTGCGGCAACATTCTCAGCTTTATAAATTTAGGAGGATCAGTAGCTTAAACTCTACCCACTGGAACAAGATAAATTATTTCTTAAAAATACAAGATAGTATTTAATCCTGCTTTGTGTATGATTCCCATTCAAATCTTACACCATATTTATTTGCACAGGTTCTATCATGCACTCATATAAGCATACCTCTATCAATTCATCTCTCTGTCGAAGGCCCTCTTTAAGTTCATCCAGCTTATGCTGCAGAACACTGCAGGTGTGTTTCTGTCTTTCCAATTCCTGTATCAAACAAAACAATTTATATTTATTTTGAGTTATGTAAGAAATTACTGCAACTGCAAGGATTTCAGAAATTATACCTACCAAGCAGTTTAAAAAACCCACTGAATTGGTCAAAATAAGTTGTCCAGATACTTACTACACAGAAGATTTTATTTAATAAACTGTAGAGAGAAAAAATGCCATAAAGACTTAACCCCAATACTAACAAGTAAAGTTTCTGTACTTTATAATTAGGAAACAAACTACCTTTGACTTTTCTTCATTCTCCCTATAGAACTCTGCTATCTGTTCTTCTTTCTCTTCAATAACGTCCTTTAAAGTATCCACTTGGTAAATCAAGTTGTTTTTCTCATTGTCTAGTTGAGCATTGGAAACCATAGCTTTCTTGTACTTCTCTTCAACTTCAGCTAGCGAATCCTACAGATAACAGAAAAGTTTACATTGAGTCTAACGTTTTGATGCATTGTTATAATGTTAAAATACCACCATAATGTTAAATTATGAGATGTTAGACATTAAAATTATGCAATCTTTTTTTTTTCTGAAATACGTTCTTTACAGATACCAAGTAACAGTTTAGTTCTATTATTCAAATTAGGTCATACACAAGGAGAAGTTACCATTACAAAAGCAGGAAAAATACAAGAAAATATTCCACTTGCATTTTCTACACTGCCACGTTCACAGCAACTCACAGGGACACAGTAGTAATATCAGAGCTTCACATTCTAGTGAATACCATGTATCTAGCAGTAATACCACTATTTTCAAGGCATGCATGAGAACACAGATCAGAACGAGGCAACAAATTAACAGAGAGTGTGGACAATTAAATCAGTAAAAGAGATCACAAAAATAACTCCAAGAGTAGCTCTAATGTAATGCTCATTATTTAAGTAGTGTCCTATGACCTTAGATTCAAAATTTTAAGTTAACCACCTTATTCTAGTAATAAGGATTTGCTATTTAAACATATTTTGTCTTTGGTTTACTTACTAAATTTTTTTTAAAAGCATATAAAGATTCACGCAATTGGTTCTCTACCTAAAGGTGTATGCCTTGCTATATAATCTCTTACACAAATCTCCTCCATTTACCACTTTTTCCTGGTTTTAGTTATATCTGGGATTCTTTCAGAGCTGTAACAAATGTTAACCATTGAAATGCTTAGAGCAACTATCACTTCAGGCACTTTCAAGCATGCCATTATTCAATATACATTATATAGGGTTGGGACTACATGATCTTTAAGGTCCATTCCATCCCCTTAACATTTTATGATTTAAAAACAATAAAAATTTATTTTCAGAGTCCTAATTTTAAAATTTAAAAACAACTATTACACCAATCCCTGGACAAAGTAGATCTATGCCCTACAAATCTCTTTGTACTTTATGTAACCTGTTCCTATAAGGCATAAGTAGCATTATCTCCATTTTTAATTATTTGTATTATGACAGTAGAAGCACTAGCACAGGAAAGGCATGAAGCTTGGGTTTCCAGAAAATAGAACACTAAAACGAATATATTAAGAGAGAAGGTGGCAACAATCTAAGTCTTCTAAGAAGATACTAAAGACCGCTATCTGTTAAAACAGTAAAATTACGCAATTATTTTTGTTTTGGAGTTATTAATCATGTCTTCTCTTTCGAAATACCAAGTCACAGTTCAATATTCTGCTATAAGAAAGTAAAAAAAAAATCCTCATCCCTAAACACTATCCCATGTGGTAAATTTCCAGTTTGGGAAAGCTGTCCTTAGAGTACGTATTTTACCTTTTATATTTTATTATAATCACATGTATATACATTCCTATTCCATTCACTGAATTCTGGAATTTTTTGCTGGAGAAATACATTTTTCTGAAACCTCAGAAAAAATAATTACAGATCAGAAGAGACAAAACAGTGTAAGTTGTGAAAATAAAAGACAAGTACCATTATCATCTAGGAAGTAGTAGCAAACAGCAAAGATGACTCAGAATAAGAAAAAAGAAAAAAAAAATGTAAGCGCATGCAAGTAATTCTGAAGATTAAAACCAAAGAAAATATTTCTTTTTGTGATGCTGTAAATATGACAATCTTGTAAAGATTGGCAAAACAAAATCCTAGAGACAGCAAACCTAAAGACTTTGAAAGAATAATCCAGTTGAGTGCTAATAAAAGGAAAACATTAGGATTATAATGAATGCTACAGTAATTTCACAGAGAGATATGAAATTTAACTAAAAAAATTTGCAACTAGAGAATAAGTCCAATTTGATTATTTCTCTGAACGTGGTGACTGGGGTCATGTAGTAATTTAGTTCAGCAGAGATCTCTAAATGCCATCTGGTCCAATCTCCTAATTAGAGGACCAACTAAGATCAGGCTGCTCACAGCTCATCTCCATTTTATCTATCTCCAGAAATCTAGACTACAGATGGCCAAACTTGCTGGATGACCTGCACCAGTGTTTCCTTTCTTTGTGAAAACCCATTTTTCTTGAGTTCTAATTGGAATTTCTGCTCTAACAACTCAAGTTTTGTCTGTAGTATATTTTTCCCTTGCAAAGAAGTCTGCCCTCTACTCTTCCCAGCCTCATATCAGACACACTGAAAATAGCAACAGTACTGCCAACCACTACTTCAAGACATATCTAAGTCCATTGTCTCAGCCTCTTACTGTATGCCACATGTTCCAGGACTCCAGCCTTAAAAGACAAGCTTAGATTGGGGCTTAAAACATTGTATTAGAATGTCAATAATAAAAAAAATAATGGCAGGGGAATGTGAATCTGCAGTTACAAGAGAGGGATAGATTGATTTTGATACTTAAGAGTGAAAACTGCTTCTAAGAGAGAAGCTAAATTACGTCTAAGTCACTTACTGGGTTAAAAAACCTGAAACTATGCAAAGACTTCTTTGCAACTGTCTTCTTTTCAGGTATTACACATGCTCCCCATGGTTCAAGAATTCCATCAGTTTCACGAAGTCTTCCAGCAAGAGCCATGATCTGGCACTGACCCTTTGCACAATAAGGGGCATGGGGACCTGTGGCACCAGCCAGGCAAGTGGCCACTCAGAGACAGGACCAGAGCCAATGGCTCAGCAGAAGACCCCACACCACCAGTGTGCAGGGACTGTGGATACAAAAGTCCACGGATTGCTTGGTTCATGGTCCCTCCTTGGCAGCACTCAGCTTGATTTCGAGACAGTTCTGAGTGATTCTGTCATGATTCAAGTACTCAGAGAAATCAGATCTCTGAGACTGTTATGGGAAACCTGTGGCTGAGCCTGCAAGGAAACCTTGACTGACAGTGTCAGAAGGGAGTGTGCAGCATCCACTGACTCACTTGGTGACTCACTGGTGGGAATGTAACTACCACAGTGGACGCTGGATTGCCAAACAGGACATAGCACTCATTAGCCTAATGCTGAAAAAACCAACCTGTGATTTAGAGAAAATAATGGGAATATAAACCAGGATAAATAATTTTCTTAATGGCAATGAATTAGAGCAAAATTTATTTTCACCTGCAAGCAATATGCCTGCCCAAATTAATTGCAGTACATCTTTGAAAATTATTATTTTGGGTTTGCTTTATAATATGAAGTATTTGCTGAAACTGAGAAGACTAATTTTAAAGTTCTTTGCCATAATTATCTCCCATTTATTTGTTCCCCATTTGATATCTCGCAATTATTTTGTATATCCGTTTACTTGTTAACGAATAAAAAATATAAACTGAACACCTCATTATCTTGTCAGAAAACACCTATAGATATAAAAACATCGAAGTTTAACACTCTTCTAATGAAAATCGAATTATAAACATGCAACCTCATATCCATTTTAAGCTGATGCTCTTCATGCATTAAAAGTTAGATACATGCCTTAAAGAAATTTAAAAATTTGTTAGTGAAGCTGATGATAACTCCATTATGCAAAAAGCACCCATTCAGAATGCATGCTTGGCAGGAGCCCTGATACCTTTAATTCTTTAAGTCCCTGCATGTATCTCCCTTCTACATCATGTATCTGGTCCTTAAGATCATAGATATCCTGCAGGACATAGGAATGAACCGTTGCATAAGAAGTATGGGGAAATAATTTAAAGTTGAAAAAGCATTAAAAGTTTTACATGCACTGCTGTCACATCACAAAGCCTATAATAATTCCCAGAAATTATAATTAATCCACAACAACTTGTGGAAATAGGGTTTTGTGTTTTGTTTATAACCCTAACTCCAAGACATCTCAAATAGGAGAAAATTCAACTTAAACAGTCTTACCTTAATAAGCTAAACTCTTAGACCATAGTTATGAACACAAAATTACTAAGATAAATTACTATGAAAGTAAAAAAATATTTCATGATTGAAAATTACATCCTCATAGCATTTTCTTACTATTACAGGAGTTCTGTATTATAGAACAATCTTTCTATTTAAACTAGCTCCAAATTTTCTAAAAATGCAATTCACCCGTAAGTCACTGAGGGAGGCATCAGGATCCACCAAAATGCTTCCATCTCCACTTCCTCTTCTGGATGAGTTGCCACTCAGAGGAGTTGTGTTTACTGAATTGCGAGATGAGGGCTTAAAAAAAGGGAAAAACATTTTATCAGGAATTATATGGTTATTTCTGGTATAATTGATAATACTCTTTATAAATTTCTTCAAATTCACAGAACAGTTTTCTCTCATTTTTCTTAATATTAGCTTACAACAGTATTTTCCATTGATTATTTCCCAGCACTTGTGTT
Source organism: Sialia sialis (assembly GCA_009812075.1). NCBI lineage: Eukaryota > Metazoa > Chordata > Aves > Passeriformes > Turdidae > Sialia > Sialia sialis. Next base: position 97,446,755 of record VRYO01001463.1, on the reverse strand, counting down.
TCTTCTTGGCAAAATATTGGTTTCTCATTGATGACTTAGTGTATCAGAACATTAGAATTTTGAGTCATCTGTCCAAAGACATTTGTAACATGGCTAATAGTGCTGAAATACTGTAGACATTTACAATAATACTAAATATTATAATTTTTGCCATCCAGGATTCAGAAGAAAGCCTACAATGGCAACCTACCATTTAGATTTTTATAGTCTTAGCCTCCTAAATTTTAGCCTTTCCTGGTAAGTATTTCTCACATGAAAAATAAATTGCATAGAAAATTGTTACTGGCCAAAAGTAAAATGAAAAATAAAATTTTTCCTCAAAAAATAAAAACCACAAACCATTAATTTTGGTCAATAAAATATTATAACTAAAAATATATTCACAAGCTAACCCTGATGAAAAATACACATAATTTATACTTTTTGAACTATTTCAACACTTGCAAATTTGTGAATGAACACTGACTTTAAAAAAATTTAAAATTTAAAACTCTTACCCTTGAAAATATTTCTGAATGTGATTTTTCACTTTTTTCTTCCAGCTGAAAGAGAATAGGGAACGTGATTACCTTTTGTAATAAGAGACTACCGAATCAGCATATTTTGTTCAAAGAGACTGAGAAATACTTTAAAATGAAACAATTTTTAAAATTCCACATGTTAGCACAGATCAAAACAGGAAAAACAATATTCAACCTAGAAAAGTAGTTTTTACCTCAATTGCAAAATAAATGACTGCTTGTAAAGAAAAAAGCCAGAAACTTACCAGTACTTAGCAACAAAACATGTTTTACTATTTCAAATTTCAACAGAGTAATCACTACAATTGTTGTGGCATAACAGATGCAAAGCTTCATGCAGGTATGCTGACGGCAGTCAGTGAGAGCAATATGAATGCCCTAGTTAATAGAAAACACATCTGTACTTCCAATCTCTTTAGTGCCACCTGTGATTACATCACAATAAAACTGGTTCAGGTAAAAGCCAATAACTAAAGCGTGCTAAGTAAAAGTAATCTACAAAATAATTTCAATTCATATTTTATGTATTGAAGACTAAGCAAAAGAACTACCATGCTCCCTCCTTACTTAGGAACTGCTATTGCAAAATTATATTGTAGATGTCCACATTTTCAACATTTCTTTGAATTAAAATAGGCGTGATTAGACACGTATTTAATATGTTATTTCACATATATTGCTTCTCAAAGATTACCTGTTTTTCTCTATGCCAGCAGAAGAGTTTTGGAAGTCTATTGCAATCACAGAAGAAACAAACACTACTTTATAAGATTTTTCTTTTTTTCCTATTGTGGTTTCTATAAAAGCAATATTGCTTCTTCATGACAAATTCACCACCTCCAATGATGTACTGAAATTACAGATTGCAAACAATTGTCACCGGTTTGATGACAGCATGATGTGAAGAAATTGATTGATTGGAAGGATACATTTACACTAACCTAAATGAAAATACAAATTTTGACTCTAATAGTAAATAATGATAACACAAGCAGCTGAGAAGACAGCATAACTACCAGTCTCAGTCTCCACATTTCTTTTAGCAGAGCATTAATTTCAGAAAGTCAGCTTTATTATGGGGAAAAAAGAGCTGAAGTTTAAGCAGGAGAAATAATTGGTTTCTCATTATTTCAGAATGTACAGATGATAAATAACATGAATTTTTACAACTCATACAGCGCTGTAATGTTATTAAAATATAATCTAAATGATAAGTCACAGAAAGTGGTTGCGAGAGTACTCTAGCTCTCAGTCTCCCATTCAAAGCAGAAACACAGCCAACACTCCAGGACAGTTGTGGCTTGATCCGGTGAAGTCTCACCAGCTCCTGAACAGAGAGGCTCCCCAGTCTTGCTGTACCTGACAGACTGCAACAATAACATCCTGGTGGAGCTTCTTGGAGTGTCTCATCTGAACTCCTAAACTGCAGCATGAGGTTGCTGGCCCTTGTTTCACTGCTTGGAAAGGGTATGAAGACTTTGGCTCTCACCTAAGCAAGCACTTAGATACTGCTGATCACCACACAGCATTCCTTCCGCTAAATTAAATAAACACAGTGTTCTCATCATCTCTGCCTACCTACTGCATGTGCTAGCCCTAAATGCTATTTCAAAAGATACACCTAAGAACAGAAATTTGCCTTTTTTATTCTCCATGCTATTAAACACTAAAGTTTTGCCTGCAAGGAACAAGACTTTTTAGAACTTACAGCAGCAATAAAGAGAAGGTAGCTAGGTTTGTTATAAACCATGATCAGTCTAAAGGGAGCTGCACAGGAAATCCATCATGATAATTTTCCTATAACATGGTATGTTGACTGACACGGGATTCCATACAAGTGCACAGACAACAAGGAGTGCTTCAGTAATGGATTCTGACAAAATCACATATGGGATGAAGGAACACTAAAATACACTAATGTGGGCGGAGTTCAAAGTATTTTTGTCACTAAAAGAAGTAATAGTATTCAGAAAATACACTAAACCTGCCTAGTACTTTTTATTTTCATAAGAAAAAGACATAAAATGTTTGAGTCTTTATGAGATTGTTAAGCTTATCACACACACAAAAATGTGAAGTGTTATACTTGTCACATGCTTCTAGCAACAGGCAAAATCTCCTTCAAAATAAAGCAGCATGCTTTTTAAAAATTCACTCAGTGCGTTTTTATGTGAAAATAAGCCCCAACCCCACAATACATCTATTTGCAATTAAGTAATTCAGAATGCTTTTAGAGTATTTACTCTATCAGAGTATGAAAAGAAAATCCATGGTTTTGCTGCATTCACCACAGTGTAAATAAAAGCATCACACTCACACTATTCAAAACTTGGCCATCATCTGCATCGGAAACAATGCTTCCCCTGCGGTTGGAACGACTAAAATAGTCAGCAGTAGTTTCACTTTGATCAGAAAAATCAGAGGACTTCAAAAGATAAGGAGAGGGTGAAAGAGAACTGAAGATGACATCACTGAATGAGCAAAAGTTTATTAAAAACCAAAAAGTCCTATCTTAAATCTCTATTATTGCACCAAAAATGATGAACATTTATTATTGATTTATTTTCCTAAAATAGAGTAATAAAAAAAAGTCATACAACCAGATACCAAAGGTCTAGAACTAATTTACAGTCAAACACAAGGTACAAAAATTTCAGAAAGTTTGCAGGTAATATAAATTAATAAGTAAAAATTATTCTTTTTCTCCACAAATGTTGGTTTTTTCAAATCAACACAAACCAAACAGTGCTAGTTATAATCTGGGCTCCTTCTCATTCCTAAGTTTAAAAGTCTTACGCTAGAAGGCAAAGTTACTCCCCAGAGATGTATGTCAGACAGGCACCTAAAAGGGTGGAGAAAAAAATGCTACTGCTACATATTTCTTGTTAAAAAAGGCAAAATATATCTAAGTGCATTACAGCAATTGCGTCTGCCATGGGATGACAAAGTCAAGTGAATATTCATCAAGTGAAATATTCAACTGAGAAACATTATGCATGTAAAACAGTATTTAATAGGAAGAGTGGGTTTATCATAAGCTTATTGATAACATTCTACTTCAGAAGGTTAAAACTAAATAGTGATCCCAGTGAAAGTGATTATAGAAGAAAAAATGCTTATATGAACAGTTAGAAACTATATTGTCCTTATCCAATTCTCACAATTTTAAAAAAAAGTCTTTATACCTGATGTATGTGAAGCCTCATTCTGATTAAAAAATTATGAGATGTCTAAAAGTTCCATATATAACTGGTATACAAAAAACAGTTTACTGATGAACATCTGGCTCACACGATACTATTTCAGGACTACAGAATTTGTATTTATTGTCACTGCTACATTATGGCCTGTTTCTCTAAAAATTTTCCAGCTCCATCTGTATTTAAAGTAGTATCTTAATTTTCATTAAATGTAGCTAGGTAAGTAAATTTTGACAGTTGGAAGTTTGGCTAAACTTTTCCATTGCACTTTCACTTCACAAAGTATGAAGACACTGAAGAGAATTATTCTTATTTATGATGATTACAGCTAAAGAACAAACAACTTGGGCTACAATCTATAGCAATACTGGTCTCTCATTCAAAATCCACTTCACCTTACTGTAAAGAAGTCCATATACCTGATAAACCTTGCTGTCCCTCCTTCTATATTCCTTCTACACTTTTTGTACTCTTAGTATCTTTCCCAATGGATTCATCAAAACTGATACATTTTAAGATGGAGAAGTATCATAGTTTCTCACAAGTGTTTTCTACCTTTTTCATCTCCTACTTCCTCTTCTGATTTCCAGAGAGTACTAAGCTGACTTCAAATGCATTATCCAGAGTAAAACCAAAATACAAGCCACAGAAACAGTAGGAAATGAATGTTAAATTTATTAATAAGGCTTTTATCTCATCTGCTACTCAGGATTATTTCATTAAACTAATACTTTGAACTCTATGAAGCATTCACTGGTGTGAGTGAAGGTACCTTGGCATTATTGGTATAACATACATAGTGAGATCTTTATATATATATATGTATAGATAGATAGATAGATACATATATAAAATCCTATATACCCCTAAGAATATACTTTCAAGAAATTAATCTCAGTGTTAAAAAAAACTAAGGAGACAAGTAGTGTTTTCACAGTGCAAGAGACTACATGTGTATGTCAATATCTGTTAGGTTTTAGAACTTCATAAAGCAACAGCAAAATCACCTTTTTCCTATACCCTCAATAATTCACTCCGATATCTCTTGTAGCTAAAAACATTAGTTTCTGGTAAATGTAGCTTCGTTTGTTTAGTACCTATAACACCGTGAGTACCTATAATATGTGAGAAATTTAAAAAAGGACTGAACATTTCAATTTGGCCCATACTAGAATATTGATCACTTTTTTGTTTTGTGTAGCGTTACAAATGATCAGCTCTATCAATGAAACAGACAATTGCTCTGTGGCAGAAGCAAAGTACAACTCTAAAATCAAATCTCTGACAAATCAAAACTTCTTATGTGGAATGGAAAAATCAAATCTGTGTGTTGGTCAGTGAAACAATCCCAAGCAGATGCACTCGTAACTGCTGATGTGTTAATATCAAAGCATTCAGCAAATCGTGCACAGGAATGCTCACCACAGGACTACTTCGGACTGAGCTTGCTCTCGAAGAGTAACTGTATTCAGATGGCTAAAGAAAAGTTATGAAGGACATTTTACACAACTTTCATTCAGATTCTTGTCTGCAGAAAAAAAAAATTATGAAATAAACAACCAGAGGCCTATTACACTAAGAGTGCAAGAACTATTTGAGTTATGCCATCCATCACCACAAAATGAGGCCTGAGAAAGAAGGAATGAAGTACCATGGATATCCAGTCTCAGCCATTATCATGCCACACTCATACACTGTAATTCCTATGCACAGTCATATACTCTCTTATCCTGTTTCCAGTTAGTAGCATACTTTTTGTGAGGAAAAAAAAAAAAAAATTAAATTCTTAGTAGCATTTACTATTACAAGGCATGTCTATTTTCATGTGTCACTAAGAATTCCCTTGAAAAACAGCCAAATAGTTTTTAAAAGTCAACTCTTAACTATTTGCATAATTAAACATTTAAATCACAATTTGGTTTTAACTACTCTGAAGCCTGCAGAAATTTTAACACACCCTGGGAACTGAAGCTATGCTGTACACTTAGTAGTTTTCTTTTACACTCACCCATGCACATCGTCCTGAAACAGTTATGTGTAAAGGTGCAAGGCTGAAATCTATTTATGCAGTGGATAAAAGCAGCTCTGAGAAATGGAACTCGAAAAGAAAAAAAATTACCATTTCATGCTCTGAGAAATGGAACTCGAAAAGAAAAAAAATTACCATTTCATGCTGTTTTGCCCCTTCCTAAAGAAACCTCTAGCAGAAATTAGAATTATATGCATATCAGTTTATGTAATAGCAGTCATAATGGTATTACTCTCACTGAATCTTCTAACGTTTTCTTGAGAATGCACACAAAGCCAAAAAATGTAAATCATCTGTTTTTAATCCAAGTGCAAAAGAAGATCTCACTAATTAAAAATACTACATAATATTTGATGATTTTTTTACATAGGTTTTTCACGTCTCTAAATGGCAGTTTAAGATGGATTTGAACTACTATAAGCAGCAAAAAGCATAAAGTTTCAGGTATTCATGCCACTTTTTAAAGACAATTTTTATAGAGCTATCTTTCCCATTCTTATGGCACTACTAGCTACTCTTTCTTTTGTAAAGATGCAGATTAGGTTTTCATGCTATTATATTTTTTAATGTCTGTTAAATCTAAATATGGCATCCTATTCAAAAGCATTCAAGGTGCATTTACCACAAACTTCAGTAATCTCCTGATTTCCATTCAAATGCTTATATTTTTTAAATACTTTTTTAAAGTATTACACATGCAGTTGTTATTTAGTGTGCTTGAATTAACTTGCTCTAACCCCAGTGTCCTTCAACATCATTGCTGCATTCACCAACTTTATCTTGCCTGTAAAAAGAGCAGTAAAACAGCAACTGCTAAAATACTTTAAAGAGGCAAGTTAATAATGTTAAGACAATTAAACTGAATGCCTCCAGAAAATTATACACAGAAAACGCAACTCTAAGATTATCCAAAAATTGCACATGTAATACCGTCAAGCCTCATGGCCATACAACACAAATTTAAGGCAACTATGGAAATGGTGATTATGAAACAAACTGATACTTCTTATCAAAGCAGTGTTTAAAGGAGACACCTATGAAGAAAAGTGTAAGTTTATAATTATAATGATATATTTATAATTATATTGGGCATTCAAACATCTAAATATAAGTAAGATATTGTTTTGCATTGTACTAACCCAGTAATTCCTAGTTGGTGCCACTGGACCACTGCATAGAGAAGATGACTATAATGTGAAGAACAGAATAAGTCAGCAATACTTCTGCATACATAATTTTTTTTATTTATGCTCTATATCCCACAAAAGTCCTAAAGATGTAAATACTAAATTTTTAGCTATCTATAGTAGACAGAAACTCTCAGAAAAAAGTGGAAGACCCTACCAGGAAAAGCCATTATCTTTGAAATCAATTCAAACATTATTAAACCAATCTAGTATTTTTGCAAGTAGATTTGTGGAAGAGTGAAAAAATTAGGCAGCTCTCAAATAACATCTCAATTTCTTCTAGCTAGTTATTTAAACCTGGCCATGACCACAGCTGCAGGTACTGGAAGATATTACTCATCTTGTGACATATCAGTGTTCTATCATTTATATTAAGATGGACAAAAAGTACCGCAATGGTGGTAAACATTTAAGACTTTTTTGTTGTTTTTTAAAGACAGGAATTTGTAAAAGCAACTGTCACAGCTGCTGGTTGCTTTCTGTCTATCATATAGATTCAGGAAACAGAAGGTTTTTTAAAACCTCACATGCTGAACAAAGTAACTTGCATGTTATACATTAATTTTATAAAACACAACCCTGACAAGCAAAAAATACAACTGTTACCACTTTTAACTATAATAATTGAAAGTGTCATAAAGAGATAAGTTAACATTATATGGCATAAGTAAGCAAAACTACATATATGTATCTTATATTAGTAATTAAATTAAAATAGAAAGAGGAGACAGACCCGAACATGGTAGGAAGGAACTGGTTTAATATATCCAAGGCTGCTATAATTTCTTTGATCATAGTAAATTCCACTCTGAGAGGTGAAGGAAAGAGAGAAAACAAAGGTTGCACCTGTAGATCTTGCAAACAAAAGTTTTATCTTAACATTGCCCAAGTGTTCCCAAGCTTAGACTTTGTGCAGAATGATGTAATGTTTTCCCTGCTGTCAACCACAAACCCATGGAACTTTCTTAACCAAGTAAAGAATAAAAGCCAAAACCTACTATGTACTCTGTATATCAGCATTATCTGCATTTCTAATGCCATGTTCAAACAAAACAGTAAATAATTTTGGTATTTTTCCTCCATAATAAATAAGAGAATAAAAGAAAAATAAATAAGAAAACTCCAGAAGTTTGACAAGTGCATCAAGAAATACATTAAAAACGTAATTGACAAGACTTGCTAATAATTAGTACAATTATTTACTTTATCTTTTTTCCATTAGATACCTGATTTGATTCATGATTTGATCATGAATCAAAGCATTTTGGGGAGAGAGAAGGACAGAAATCCCTAATAATGGAATTGGGGCTGGATGTTTATGTGAAGCCAGCATAGCCTGTACCCTACCACTATTCTTTACACACTGAAAGTCTAGCAATTATACTTTGACTTATTTATGCTGGGTTTTGACACTCTCTACACAAATTGAATACACATGAACATGTGAGGCAAAGAATTCACAGAGTTTAAAAAAAAAAAACCCAGATAAAAACATGGCAAAAAATAGTGTGTGCAGAACACAGCACTTCTTATCTCAATAGGCAACAGAAAGCAGAAATATTCATACTGCTCATTTGTTTAGAACTAAGGAAACAGGGAAATAGCACTTCAAAAGCACAGGGAGAAATGCTGTTAATACAATAATAAGTAAATACAAAATTACTTCAGCCCAGTCTCAACAAAAATACCACTGCTGTTCTGACCCCACCTCCAACCCCTAATGTAATTGCTAATTCATCAGTACCAAAAGCTGCCAGAAAAACTACATCCAAAATATTAACAATATAATCACATGTTAAACACCGAAATTTCTGGAATAGTTTCTGCACAATCACAATAATCCCTATGCCTTTCTCAATAAATCACTGAATTAACATCAACGTCTATGGCAAATTCAATCTGCTGTACATCTACATTTAAAATGTTCCTAACTATCTGATAGGGGACGAAGTAGGAGTAATAGAACACATATCTCCATCCTGACTTAAACTTCAATCCAGAGAGGTGCCGCCTTTAAATAGTTCCAAGAGCCTTTTCCAGGCCTCCAGCAGAACTAAATTTCTATTCAGCTGATTCCATTGATGGTATTGCACTGATATGAAAACAGTTTCAAACACAAATTGAAGTCAGAATCTGATCAATATGAGGTTTTCTTTTTTCCTAGAAATATTTATGCTAATGTCAGGAAGCCAACAAATTTATCCATGACACTACACACTTAGTGTATTTATAATGAATATTATACTAGAAAACTAATCAATAACCTCTATGGGAATAAAGAGCTTTCTCATCTGGATTTTGAGATGAATTGTAAGCATGACTAAGAATAAAATTTATAAAATTAATACCACTATATAAGAGCATCTTTAATCTTAAAATATAAAGAAGACAGGCGTAAGAGTTTTATCACCTAACACAGAAACAACACATTAAATTCTATCTACATAATTAGAAAATACTAGGCCATGCTTCTGTCACTGTGTTAAAAAAAAGTGGTAAATGAAAATATAGTAAACTCTATTCTCACTAACACAGGCTTGGCTTAAAGCTAGTGCTCACATTTCACAAAAAAATTTAACCAATAAACAAACTAAAAAAGCATAACAATACAAACTAATTTAAGCACTATACTGTGTTTGCCTGATAGGTAATTCAGATAGCACTGCTGTTCAAACAAATACAGCTTTTTAAGCTGCTTACGTACTCCTGTTGGTACTTGATGCTTGCCTTTTCTTAAGAAACACACAGATCTTACGTGGCATAGCACCACTGAGAATGTAATGTAATATACTAGCACTTCATAAAAATATGAAAGAAGTAAAGATAAACAAACCTGCTGTACAAAGACATACAAGGATGCTTTTTTTTCCTGGACTGAAGTAACTTTCCACTAGATTAAGTTAAAGTTTCTATGTGATAATGGAAAATACAAATAGATACACACTATTTTCCCCCCTAAGGATGTCCTCAAAGTCTAATCTGTACATCACTTCACACAGTTTAGAAATAACAACTAAATACTAGGAAGTGCTTACTGTAAGACAGTTGTCTTTTCTCTCTGTAAAAACTTGTACATGTATCTACAGAAAGTGTTAGAATTCTAGAACTATTCTAGGTCTGAACATGTGATAGTACAAATTTATATACTTCTTAAAGTCAAGAATTTAAAGTCACTAGTTAGTACCATCACACCTTAGAAACAAAGCACAAAAACAGTCTTCACTCAAAGACATGCAAAGTATTAATATACAGGAACCAAATATCTTGCAGATATATCCTTAGTGCTTAGTGTTGTCATACTAAAGTGAAAGAAAATTAAATAAAGTGAAAATCACAATGTTAAAAAAAATTAATTCCTTTTTTTTTAAATAATTACTAAAAAGACAGGAAAATAACAAAAAAACATATTCCACTAATTATGACAATTCAAACATGAAGGAATATCCATTTATCCAGCTCTGAAGTGCTTTCTGAGGCTCAACCGCTAAATAAAAACTAATTTTTTTCCCAACAGCATCCAATATATGAATAGTGAGATAATTTTGGACAGCACCATGCTATGTGATATATTTCATGTGACTTCAGTAAGATAATTTTAAATAATTAAGGCAAGTGTCACATGGAAGATTTCATTAAATTGAGACAGCATTTACAAGGTTATGTAACAAAAGGCTCATCACACACAAAAGGCTCATTAGCCCCTTTGCTGAGCTGTGCAACTCACCATGATGCAATGACTTTCCAGGGCACCTTATAGGCTCAGGAAGGTCACTGCCTACAGGGTACAGGGTATGAAAGACTTTACAGAAAATAGCATTTTGTGACCAGGGAGGAATTAAAGGTGAGGATAGAGGGATAAAGAGTTTTTGGGAGAAGCAAGTGTGTGAAAAAGAAGGAACAGTATGATGAAAGGGCCAGCTGTGTGTAAAGAGAACTGAAGTCTATCAGATTTGGCAACTCTTTAGAATACTAATAAAAACAGCTTCATAATAAGTTTAGCCAGCGTCCCATGTTTCTTTTCACTCAGTAACAGCAAAATTTGTGAAGTTTATACTTCTTTTCAAGTAAGAAAACTTAAATTTTCACAGCAAGCTTGTTTTTTCTCAGTTAATTTAAAAATTTCACAGGTATTTTGACTGTAGGCAACGCGCAATACAAAACATAATCTAATATCAACCTAAGCCTACTTGCAACATAACAGAAAAAAGAAACTAAATGTAGTTTGAAAATATTACACTATACAGTAGTAGCATGCTGGAGTACTGCCTAGTATAATTTTCAAAATTAGGAGTAACGAGAAGATGCCAGGAAAAAATATTGTTGTCCATTGTTACATCTGATAATTTCTTCTAGACATCAAATTAACAACAGAAATTCCCTGGATTTAGGTTTTGTATTTGTTTTTATGTTAATATAAGCTAGATTTAGCTAATATTATTTCATACTGTATTCATATTATCTCAGTAGTTTCAATACATCCAGTATTACCAAGATATTAAATGATATTTTAATAATGAAGATGTAACTTGGAGACTATGGTCTCTTTTTTGTGATACTAAAAGTATTGCCTACATGACCCATAGGTCACTGTATCAGTTTTAATCAACTTAACTATTTATTTTCTTAAACAATTTCTGTCTTGAATTATTACCTCCAATAAGCAACCTTGCTATCAGAGAATGAATACAGATCACTCAGACACTTATCATCATTACACAGACACTTATACCTTTTATAACTATTAACAGTTTAACAGTCTACTAAAAAATGTTTAACTTGCCTAAACTAGGAATACCACAAATATACAAAAATACCCATTTACTGTAAAGGCAAAATTTCTGTATTTCAACCTTGTCTATTGTTCCAAAACTTCAACATAAAATAGAGAAGCGCCTCCTGTTGTAACTTTCAGCAACATGTTTGTACCTATCAAGGCTGATTGACAACCTTTTTCCATTTTATTTTACTTCTCTACTGGAGACACTAGGAGAGAACAACTAAAGAGATGAATTCCCCTCCCTTCAGTAAGTGCTGTGTCTTTAAGATAACCTCACTTAGTGTTTTTTTTCAGCTCTCACATTTGCCATCACAAAGTACTTGATTACAACAATCATTGCAGCAGTCCCATTAATACCATTTTCTATAAGCATGCTCTCACCGAACAACTGCTTTGGTAAGTAGACACAGAAAAGGTTATAATGTGAACTCATCACACCCTAAATAAAAAGCATGCTCATTCCAAGTTACACACCAAAAGATTTCTCCTTTTGGAGGTACTTGCTCTGCTCCTGTGAGATGCACTGATATCTGAAGAACTCTTGAGAATGAAATTATAGAAAATATATCAAGATATTAAATAAATATTTCAATTTAATTCTATTAATTTTCACTGAATGACAGAAAATAACCAAGGCAGTCAAAAAATTGCAAATAAGCCCCCCAAAAAATGAGCTTAGTTATCCGCCCAATTCAAACCCTCTTGTTGAGACAGTGGCCAGTTACTTAATCTCCATTTTAGCATATTTGCTGTGTCAGCCAAGACAAGAGCAGATCTGAGCAAATCTATACCAGCTCACAAGTTCCTAAGAGTTGAATACACCATATATTACCTGTTTTCTTGATAAAGCATTTACTGTTCAAAATTATTTGTGTGCAGCAAATTGCAGAAATACTTAACACTAGGACTTGTATGACATTACACAAAATTCAGTTAATCAAAAACTACATTTAATTGCAAAGATCTCTTAGCAAGTGACAATCACCTTTTTAAAGTCACATAAAGAAACAGCTCCTTCCCACTTCCAAAATACATAAAACCAACCCTTTTATTTTAGTAATTAGTCTTTTTCCTGGCCTATATACCCAGATCAATGACCAATTGATTTCTAGGTAGATCCAAGACCATGAAAATGTTAACACAACCTCAACAAAACTATTCTTTAGCAGTATATATATATATATATGTGTATATATATATATATATGGCCTAAAGACAAAAGAGCCTATACAATAAATATTTCTGTTAGCAGGCTTTGGATACCTTACCTGATTGGGCTAAATTTTTTGTCATTAATGAATAATATATGCCCACCTTCTCAAAGAGAATCTTGCATCATACCAAAATCTTCTTCAAATTGTATCTTAAGGTACTGATACTTTTTCTTTCACAAATGCTACCGAAACACATTAAACACATTAATACTCAAAGTGCAAGAAAAGACTTGAAGATTGAAACATATAAACTACCTTTTTAACGCTGATGGAATTAAAATACCTGGTGAACTTAAACATTATATGTGACTTAAAATTACTAAAACTGCAAATACTTAGGAGACTTGATGCTTCATCCTCCAGAACCCAAACCCTTTTTTTTTTGGTTTGGTTTCTGAAGGCCATGATCAAAAAGAAAAAATATACAGTTTGAACACAAACCAAATGTGAATGTCGACTGGACTGGTGAGAGTATCTGGCCCTCTCTGCATCTTCCTGAGAAAGAAGAAATGCAGAGTTATTTAATAAGGATGTAAAAAAAAAACTGACACAATATGAGGAAGCCAAACTGAGCAACATGCTGTTAGCACTTTTAATGCTATGTGTCATTCTGAATAATCCATGGGTGCAAGTAAACTTATTCAAGTCAGAAGAGCTTATTTCACCTGATTTGGGTAAGTGCGCCAAGATATTATATCAGGGGATGTAAAGAAGGCAGGTTAATATAATTAATAATTAGTGTTCAGTAGTCAGCCTTTCTTAGGATTAATATATTAATGCAAGAAAAAAAGCATAAAATTATTTAAATTAAGAAATCAAAGGAAAAGGAAAAATAGAGTTTTACAAAACTACACCAGTAAGAAACTACCATATAATTACTACATTCAGATTTTAAGTAATTTACAAAGTTATTTTAACCCTAATTGAAACCATTATTCTCAGTTGCCTCAGATATTTTGCATTTTCTTCTCTATTAGAGAACAAAGCTTCTTAAGTGAAATGATCAGTTTTAAATTCTATAGCTTAGCTTTGCTCTACAGCAGCAGTGACAATAATAAACCCAACTCATAAAATCTGAGTGGTGACAAGTAGCTAAGGCACCTTAATATCTTTTATTCTGTTAAAAGATGAGAGAATGTTCATTTTGGTTCACACAAGAGAATATGCAAGAAGAAGCAAGACAAAACCCGCAACTATTATAAAATTAAAAGATATTTCACATGCCATAGGCATCTCAAATTGTTACAGTATGAAAACATGTTAAGAATAACCTTAATTTTGAAACTATCCCATTTGAAGGTTACAACACAGTTTGGAAAATAGGAATTCTTCCTCAACTTATTTACCTCCGACAGTTTTCAATATGTTGAACTATTCTAAAGATTGTAAGCCAGTTATTTATAGAATTAAAGGCTTTGCCTCCAGATCATAAGTGTATCTAAGAATTAAAAGTAGCTTTCATATTGCTTATGGTCACATGTTTATCATTTGCATTTTCACTGGATACATTAATTTGTTTAAAATTATTTTACAACTATTCAGTATTCAATAGGCTCATTTAAAACTGCCAGACAATTGCCACAGGGATAGGGTAGGTTCGTTTCATACTGACATTTTAGTCTTCCTCTCTATACTGTTTGTTTTGAGGTTTAATATGAATGTTCATACTATTTAAATTTTCAATAGAATATAGTTAGATCATTGCCAATTTTAAATATTCTTTGTATCTCTGGTCTAAATGGAAAAGTACCTCTTGCTAACATCTGCAGCAGGCCAGAAGAGTTTGCTACTTACGTAAGATTCCTCTTAATTGGTGGGTAATAAGTTGTTCCTGACATTCCATCAAAAAATAGAAAGCCTGTGTTAAATGCTCAGCATATTCAGATCAAAGGATTATGTACTACAGTACATATTGTAAACAGATAGCTGCTGCTGGTGTCTATCAAGCTTGATTTCTAAAAGTTCAAGTCTGAATTATGCATGTTATCTAATACAGAGGTTACATCTCCCAGTCCAGGCAAGGAGCGCATACCTGTGCAGATCTACCTCTTAGGACTGCAAAAGGAAGGCAGCATTCAGTTGAGCGGCATTAATTTTGAGATTCTTCACAAATACAGTCTATGTTTCATGTTTTGGAAACCCTTGATCTCAAGCAAAAAAACCTTCAAAGGCACGTTACACCAAGAAATAAAGAAACTCTGTTGATCTTGAAAACTAATGTATACAAAGGTATCAGTCAAAGTGACAATAAAGAGTCAATACAATTTTGTAAATAAAATTCTAATGACAGTCCTAGGATTTCTCAGATTAACGATCATTGTAGTTTCAGCTATTTGAAACGATGGCTAGTCTCGAAACAATGGCTACTCTCAGCATGTATTACTTAAATCTTGGTGATTCCAAACATTCCCACAGTGAACACTTTCCCAAAAACCAGAAAAACTCCTGACATCTCCCATCTACCCTTGAAGTTTGTTAGAGGAACCCTCTGAAGAAACTCTGCAATTAAGTCAGTCTCATTCCAGTGCTAGGTAAAATAATGAAAAATCCTGTTCTGGGAGGTACTGAAAAACACCTGGGGGACAACTCATTCATTGATCACAGCCAGTATGGCTTCATGAGGGAAAATTCCTGTTTGTCAAACCTCATTTTGTTATACAACAGAGTAATCTGCCTAGGTGACCAGCAGATTGTATCCTTTTTGACTTCAGCAAAGCTTTTGATGCTGTTTCTCAGAGGATCCTTCTGGACAAAGTGGCCTGCACACAGTTGGATAACCAATAAATGCAATAAATGAGCAACTGGCTCACGGGTTGGGCACAAAGGGTTGTAATGAATGGGGTGACATCAAACTGGCATCAGATCACTGGTAGGGTTCCATAGGCTCATCTTAGGCCCAGATCTCCTCATAAATGACTCTGGATGCAGAAATCAAGGAATAGTAAGTTTGCTGATGACACCAAATGGGAGAAGCTCAAGGGCAGGGAGGCCCCACAGTAAGACCTTGGCAAATCAGAGAGATGGGAATGCACCAACAATAGCATCTTGGTTTGGAAGAAAGGTGCATGCCAAGAAAGGCGGGAACATCCTTTGGAATGGAAAATGTGACTCCCTTCCAAATTATTACAGCTTTGACAGTACAGGTCAAGCAAAGATATGGGAAAAAGAATAATAGTTCTTTACTAGTGTGTGTGTATATACAGGTAAAATAAGGCAAACAAACAACTACAGCATTAACAATAAACAGAACCCCCCAAGTGCAGTGCCAGTCTTCTCTGGCTGCTGGGCACTTTCCCCTCGGGTGCAGTTCCGGTCACAGCCGCCAGGGGCGCTGGTGGCTCCCGGCCGGGCAGGGCGGGTGCGATGATTCCCCAGTGCCTGCAGGGGGCGCTGTGGCGTGGGCCCAGCCCTTCTCTCCACATGGTAATGGCGGCACAGCCAGCGGGAAGGGATGGAGAAGGAGCTTCCTTTACAAACCCATGGGGGGCAGCCAGTCCTGGTGCCCCTATGGATAGCAAAATGGGCTGTAGCAGGAACCTTGGAGCAGCAGGCTGGTACAGCAGAGATAGGCACACCTGGAGTGATAAAAAGTGTTGCAAAAACTCCAGAGCCCTGCCAGGAGCTGCAGGGTATCCCTGCCGACAGGGGATATTGGGTAAGTGCAGCAAAAAGCCCAAAGCAGCAGCAGAAAACAGCAGTACTGGGCAGCAGCAGACAGCCTTCTGCAAGCAGCTGCCATAAGCACTCAGGAGACACTCCCTCCAGAGGGAGTTGGTTTTCAGGGTCCTGAGTCTTCCCCTGGGGCACCTGAGTATGGTAAGAGTCCTTTCCAGTGAGATCTGGTATTGAAAAGACTCCAGTTCAATGGCTGCTCTTATGAGCAAAGGCTCTCCCATGGTAAAGAAAAGCAGTGTACCGCAAAACTCCATTGACAGTGAATTCTCCCCGCAGCAACAGCCCAACTGTCTCCCCTCAGATCCCGAGAGCGAGTAAAAGACAAGGTCACTCTCTGGCCGCCCAGAACTCTATCGGTATCTCTGCACTTCCAACAAGAAAGCCCTCCAGCTAAAAGACTGCAGCCAGCTGCACCCGTTTCCCCCATCTTGGCAACATTCTTTGTTTCTCCCAAGTAGCCCTTGTTCCGGACTCCTAGGCAACAAATGGGAGAGAAATTCCCTGAGAAAAAAATGGAACAAATCCTAACCTCCAACACAGGTAAAGTTGTTATAACAAGGGCAAGTGCCAAATTCTGCATTTGGTATGGGTCAACCCTGCATGTACAGACAGACTGGGGAACAAGACAAAGGAGAGCAGCACCATGGAAAGGGACCTGGCAGTCCTGGTTGATGGAAAGTTTAATCTGTGTCAGCAGCGCCTGCATAGTCAGGAAGGCCAACCATGTTCTGCGTGCATCAGGCACAGCATCACCAGCTGCGCAAGGGAGGGGATTGTCCCGCTCTGCTCTGCACTGGGGCAGCCTCACCTCAAGTGCTGGGGGCAGCTTTGGGTGCCACAACATAAGAAAGATATGAAACTATTAAAGAATACCCAAAGAAGGGCTACAAAGATGTTCAAAGGGCTGGAGGGGAAGCTGAAGAAGGAGCAGCGGATGTCACCCTGTCTGTTCAGTCTGGAGGTGGCTGAGGGGAATCCTCATTGTGGTATTGAACATCCTCATAAGGGGAAGGAGAGAGGCAGGGACTGATCTCTTCTATAGAGACCAGTGACAGGACCCTAGGGAACAGTGAGTCAGGAGCGGGTTAGACTACGCACATATATAATTGAACCACATACATATATAGTTTAATGTGTGTGTATATATTTTATACACAATTAGACACCTTGAAATTACACACAGCAAACTATTAGTAAATTACTCCTTCCAAAATCCTGTGTTAGTTTTCTGAGTGGCAAAAACATGCACAACAGGTGATTTTAGCCTACCATCCATTTCTGGATATGAGCCCATTTTCTATCATATGAATGCTGAGAAAACTACAGAATGTAAAAAGAAAACCAAACAAAACAATTACAATATAAATTATAGTCACCACACAGGATTGGATTCCTAAACAGAAAACTCAGAAAGATCTACATTAATTACCACATAATCTTCAGAATAATAGCAGGTATCTACAGCAGTTCAAAAACTGAAACTGTGGCACAATGAGAACTATATAAAATTGAGGTAAAAAATGTTTTGTATATTACCACAGGGAAGAAAACCCCACAGCAACCAACTATGACCATTACATAGATTTTAGTGTAATCATGAAAAAAAAAAATTCTTAACGTTTTACATGCAATGTCAAAACCTGAATTAAATGTAACAACTATGGAATAACCAAACTGCTGAAAATCTAGTTTCTAGGATTTTTTTTTTTTTTCTTCAAGAAAGGCAAACTTTTTTAGGAGAAATGTGTGGAGCAACACACAACTGTATGTGTAAATATTACCCCATTTAAATAATTTTTTAAAAATAAAAATCTTGACAACAGGTATGTACTATGAATCCTTTCAGTATAATTCAATACTAATGCTGAAAAATACACACACAAAACTGAATTACACTAGAAGACAATCTTAGGGAAATGCAGAAATAAAATACATTATGAATTTTTGTAAAGGTTTGCAGTAATTCCTGGTAAGTTACACTACCTCTTTCTGCTGTCGCTCCAGCTCTCTCATACGTATATCTCTTGCTTCTGCTCGAGCTGCTCGTTTTGCTGCAAGTCTGGCTTCTGCCTACAAGCATATGGAAAATAATTAAAGTTTTAAAAACGTTTTTTGAATAACGGTTTTAGTAATCAATCTCCGCACAAGTAAACATTAGGATTTTAACATAATACAGAAGTAATAAAGAATGAAATTTCAAAAAGAATATGTACCTAACTCTTTAAAGACAGCATTGCTAGTGAAAAGAATTAGATGTTCACTTAAACAGTCATAGCATGGCTTGGGTGTGAAGGGACCTTAAAGATCATCTAGTTCCAACCTCCAGATCAGGTGCCATCAAACCAGGTCACTCAGCGCCCCATCCAACCTGGCCTTGAACAATTCCAGGGATGCAATATCCACAACTTCTTTGGCCAACCTAGTGCCTCATCGCTCCCCTAGTAACAATTTCCTCCTAACATCTAATCTCAACCTAGTGTATTTTAGGTTAAAACCATACATTCCCCTATGTCCTAATGCTATCTGCCCATGTAAAAAAGGTCATTCTCCCTGTTTTTCATAACCCTGGAGGGTTGCAGTGAGGTCTCCTTAAACTCATCTCTTCTCCACGCTGAACAACCACAGCTCTCTCAGCCTGTCTTCACAGGTGAAGTGCTCCAGGACTCTGATCAGCTTTGTGGCCACCAACATGTTTTTCTCCCAGTCTGGACTCACATCTGAGATTGCCCTGACTGATGTGCAGTACGTTGTACTTGGACTTGTAGAACTTCAAGAGGTTCTCATGGGCCCAAGTTTATCCAGATGGCTCTGGAATGGTATCCTATCCTTCCACTGTGGCAACTGCAGCACTCTGCTTCACCGATCTGCAAACTGAGGGTACACTCAACCCCACTGACACTGTCATTGATAAAGGCATTAAAGAGCCCTGGGAATGTGAGGTAATAAATTTTGCCATATAGCTAAAGTTTGAGCAAAGTACAAGCTCAGTTTTTTCATGTTTGAATAATGAGTTGAAAAAAATTATCTCCAATTCTTTAAATATTAAACCAGTGACTTTAAATATTAAATCACTGAAGACAGGTTTTCTACCAAAGACTCCAGTTGTCTATGCAATATTAAAAAATTCTGAGAATCAGCAGCAGCTAAAAATTCAGAACTCCTAATTCAAACAATTATAGAAGTTCTTAAAATGTAAATGGTTTTTTGCTTAAGGATAGGGTTTTCCTTGCTTTTGCCACTGTCACAGCAAATGTTTATGTAAAACACGGGCAACCTATAAAACTATTTCAACTGTGCTTCAGGAAAAATAAACAGGTATACAACTTGGGAGTTCAAATTATGATTAAACTCCAGGCACAAAAATATCATATCAAATAAGATATTTTTGTCAAACAAGACAGAAGGCAGATTCACTACAGCTTTTTTACTCAAAATAGTTTGTCTTAATTCCAAATGACTCATGAAGTGTATTTTGTATATGCAGATGAAACAATTCCAAGGCTGCGTCAATACTCCTGACTGCCATAATGTACAGTAATTTCACAATTATAAGCCGCACCTGAATATAAGCCGCACTTCCGGGTAGCTGGGAAGACCATGGGATTTGTCCATATATAAGCCGTGCCTTTTTTTTTTTTTTTTTTTTTTTTTAACTCCGCACGGCAGATGGGGCGGGGCGCTCCGGCCCGGCCCCACACAGCCCGGCTTCCCAGCGGCACACCGTTCCTGGCGGTCCCACGCTGCCGCCGGCTGCCGGGGGCACGGGGGCCGCTCTGCACATTTCCAGCCCCCGTTCCCGGCGATCCCGCGCCACCGCCGGCTGCCGGCGGCACAGGGGCCGGTCCGCCCACTTGCCACTCTGCTTGGCCGGCTCTCACTTCCGGGTTGGCGTTTCACTGGGATTTGTCCATAGATAAGCCGCACCTGAATATAAGCCGCACCACTGGGGTAGGCTGGATTCTTCAATGAAAAAGGTGCGGCTTATATTGGTGAAACTACTGTAATCTTTTTTCAAAGCAGCATAAAGCTACTCTTCTTTCCACCTGATGATAGTATGCAAGTAAAGCAAGGAAACTGCCATGCAACACGAAGTACTTCCATTTGCCCATTATTCCATTAGCCTGTTACCGCTCTATCGCAGAGAAACTGTCACATAGGTATGCAGCAAAGAAAGAAAAAGGACTCGTAGCTGATATGTTTGTGTTTAGTTTTGTCTATAAAATAGCAGATATATGCACTTGGCCTTTATGCTCCACATCTTTAACAGTAAAGCCTTGCCAGAGTTAATTGGTTTAATGACTCATGCTAAAAATCAATTCACATTTCACCACTCTCTCCTAGTCCTACACCCAGAGACCTAACTTTAAATTCCTACATTAAAAGGGAAGCTCGATTTTTTTTTAATTTACTAAACCCTTGATAAAACACAAGTGAATTTGCAAATATTTGTCATAAAATAGGTGCCTGAAATTGAAGAAATATAAAATCTTATATTTTCAGAGATTTTTTTTTTTTAAGAAGTGGCTTAATATTACATTAATTTTTAATCTGAACAAACATATTCCTCTAAAAAGCACACAATCTCAAAAAATACAAAAAATTTGGCAAGTTAATGAAAAGAACAGTTCACGGGCTTCCTCCACCACACTTCAGAGCAAGAAACAAATTACACTATCATTAGAAAGGCCGTAATACCAAGTAATTCTTAATTTTCAACAAATTTGTAAGAGCACACACCTCATGCTATTGATGGAGCAGTCATACAAGTCTTCATAGCTACGTTATTGAAGTTTAAAATTAACAATAATAGAGAAACAACCACAACTCAAATAGACAATTTTCTTCCTGGGTGCTGCCACTTACTCTATTGCCTTACTGAAAAAGCCCACAAAAGTTGTGAAATAAATTACCACTAACAAATCCTTAACAAAAAATTTCATCAGCTACATTGAAATAAATTCAATTTCAATTCAACTACTAGTTGATTGGAGAGAGCATACCAAATAGATCACTATTCCTTGCTCATAGTAGCTTGGGAGCCAATACAGATTGTTTCCTACAACCTTTACATTAAAAACGTCCTGTTGTAGAAAAGGATAGACTGGCCACTACAGTCCTGATTTCAGTTTCACTGGTCATTATTCTCCATGTAGTATTTAGACCAGACACACATTAATAAAATATTTTATTATAAATATCCATTGTAATATTATCTAATTGAAAGATAGCTTATTAAAAAGTAATACACCAAGTTTCTATTTTTTTGAAGTAACAATTCAATTGTGTATTGTCCAAAATCCACTACTTCAGAAGCTTCCTAAGGGAACTTTCAACTGATAGAAAGAAATTGAATAGCTGAATTTTCTTGAAAATTTAACTGCAAATAAAATATGAGGTATTTAAACCTGGTACACTTACACTAGTGGCTTAAATGGAAAGAATGTTATAAAATCTGGAGGGCAAACAGCCATTAAGTAAAGATATAGTAAGAGAATTTATTCAGAGAACTGACCAATGGACATAGAAGACTACAGAGAAGATCTCTGTAACAAAAGAAATTGGGTAAGAAAACAAGGAAGAGGTCCTTGAGACTTCGATTGGGTAAGAAAAAAGGACTAATTAATAAATTATTAATTTATAACAATCTCCAAAATCACTTCTGTATATGAACACACTCAGACTATTCATATTTACCTTCTACTCTACGACAAATTTGTGTTTTTAAAACGATCCTGTATTTCTTTGGGTATTAGCTCTGGTCCAAGTAATAAAACAAGGCAATCTGTTCACCACTGAGTTCTGGACTTCCTCATTTCAAAACAGAGACCAAAAACCATTACCTGAACATAAAAAAGGGCAGCGTTTCCATGTACCTGCACAAAAGCATTTCATTCTAGAAGATTATTTTCCTGGCTGTTTTCAAGCAGTTAAGCAGTACCTTACAGCAGTATTCACTTGACTGGTTTATTTTATTGCATATGTTTAGCAAACATAGAGCTAACAAGACAATTTCCTCCTTCCAGGAGGTGATACATTCAGTTTCCTGATTTTCACCTGAAAACCAACTATTATAAGCTACTTATAGTCATTTAGAAAGCCATGACTACTTCTTCCATTTTTTCATCTTTGTTTTTAAATACATATTCTACCACAATCTTTTGAAAACTTTTCTCTCAACTTTCAAGGATAACATGTAGTTCTTCAGTTAAATCAAAGATATTTTTGGCAAGAAAGAAAGAAGAAAAGAAAATTGATGAGACTAACTTGAATGCCTTTGTAAAGATTGAGTCTGGACTCTCTCCTTTCTGATGTATTTTTCTTAGTCTCTTCATAGCAACAACCATGTTTTTTCCCAGGTAAGCAGTATGACATTAACACAGAATCATTATGGTAGAGGCTTCCCTCCATGGCAGAGCAAGGAGAAGAATAACATCTATCTCCACAGGATAAGATAGGCATCTTTCCCTTCCCTTGCCTGCAAAAAGGAATTCACTAGAAAGCAACAGTATAGTATTTTAATTTCAGCATAAAAGTTCCATAAGGTTAAAATACAAGCTATCCTGAAAAAATTAGAATTATTTTGTCCTCATGGGCTGATGAATACATGTAATACAGAACTCGTTTCTCTCTCTGCCGAGGGATATGCTGTCCTGCAGTTTCCAAGGCAGGAGGCCCAGTTAGGGACATTTTACTTCTTCCACCAGAGGGCAGCGCAGAGGGCACAGAGCACCCTTGCTGCGGGACCGCTGCTCCCTGCTTGCCACGGGCACGTGGAACGGCGCTAGGACGACCTGCCTGCTCTGGCTAAGCATCACAGTGAGAGTTTAAAAGATGTTCACCGTAATTCTTAATAGATAACTACGTAGAGCAACTTAATTTCATCTTTGCTTATTCAACAAACAAAGGATCCTGTGCCCAGAGCAGGGAGCTAGAATTAGATGATCTATAAGGTCCCTTTCAATCCAAACCATTCTGATTCCTCCTGCTGCTCAATTCTTCTGTATTCTCATATCCATGCTTTTTGCCTTTATCTCCACATTGCCTCATGAAATCAAGGCAACATCATAGTTTATGTGCCAAAAGTATTTCTTATGGCTCCTCAGAAATCTCTTTTCTACTTCTGATGTCTCTGCCCCAGTTGGCTACAAACAATAAAATCTTATGTTTCATCATGACTTAAAGGTTTAAGAGTCTTTATTTCTGACATCTCATTCTTTTTCCATTTATTGTACAGATTCATACATATTAAAAATTTCTAGAGTATCTTATATCCTATAAAATATCCTTAACCACTATTAAAAACAAAAGCAAACAAGACTTTTAATTAAAACTAAGGTAGAAATAGCCAATTTAAAAATATTTAGTGACCTCTTACTCAAACAAAACCACCTTGTATCTACAAAGAAAATATCCATGAGGATGGAATTCTTTGGGACTTTGTTTGTGTCCTTAACAGAAGCTGAACATACACGAAGATAAAAATGTGTACTAAACTTTAAATAGATTCATATGACAAAGACTGTTGTTACTGTTTCTGATATAGTCCTCCAACATTTAAAAATATTCAACTCAGCTTCTTGCACTATGGCAGCTACAGTAATTTCACAATTATAAGCCGCACATCCGGGTAGCTGGGCAGACCACGGGATTTGTCCATATATAAGCCACTTTTTTTTTTTTTTTTAAGCGAGGATCCATGTGCAACAAAGTAACGAGTTAGTAACAGAATAGCACCAGCGCTAGGGTGCCCTCCCTGGCCGGCTCTCACTTCCGGGTTGGCATCTTGCTGGAATTTGTCCATAGATAAGCCGCACCTGAATATAAGCCGCACTACTGGGGTAGGCTGGACTCTTCAATGAAAAAGGTGCGGCTTATAGTTGTGAAATTACTGTACATCTTTATCAAAATACGAACAACTGCACTCTATTCAAAGTTAAGCAACTACAAAGTGAATTTTAAATCAAAATGTATCTTTTTTCTCTCCCATGAGAAAACACCTTAAGAGTTTTCCATGCTCTTGCTATATAGTGAAAATAGCCATGAGAACACCTCCTGAAAAAAACCCAAACCACAAACCAAATCAAAACACAGAGACAACATTCTACAAGGCAGATATCCAATGAACCCTGTTGCAATGTTGCCTGTCCACAAGGTCTAGTTCTCCGTCATCTAGTTACACAGCCCTGAAGAATGGAAGACTTGCTGATGGTAACACCCAAAAGGCTATGAATGGTAAATCCTGATTAGGCCTTCAAACTCCAGTTTGGTGAGATGACACGTGTCAGACTCTTCTCACTCTCTGCCTTGATATTCATTGTACCTGAGCACAAACCACAGGCAATGCAAGAACACTGAAGCGACTGAAACCTCTGTTCTCACATAATCGGACTGGTTTTGGAGAAAGAGGTCTCACATAATCCTAAAAGACGATGATGACAGGTTACTGCTAAATATTTAAAATTAACTATTTGTCTGCAAACTACAAAGACAAGTGAAGCAGTGATGCGCAACTCAGCCAAAGATATTCTGTCCACAAAAGAATTTCATAAGCAGAGAATCCCCACAACAAACAGAGGGAAAACATCTTGAGATCATATCAGCTGTATTCAATGTAGACTGTGAACATAACCTTGAGAATACAAACCTCAATTTTCATTCATCTCGCTATGTGGGAATCCTTTTTGTTTAACAAATGAGAATATAATGTTGCCAGGAGCCTGAAGTTACACTCGACAATCATTACCTGCGCTTTGGGAAGCTCGAACTTTGCACAAGATACATGAACCTGTCTCCTCCACCAGGTCACTTATTCTTTGTCAATCTGAGAAAGCTAACAGGTTCAGAATCTATTACAAAAGCTAGAGAAAGAACCTAAAGATCATATAAAGCAACTCCATATTTTCAGGAGATAGACTTTTTTTTTTCTTTTAAGGAATAAGCTGACTTCAAATTAACCTTGCTATAATTAGAATACATTCATCACTACTCTATTTTAACATAGCTTTTACACCCACGGTTCCTTTATTTCCTTGCAGGGAACACATGGACAATACACCTACACCTGCTCCTGCAGATTTTGAAAAAAGCACGATAAACTGTTGTACCAAGATAAGACTGCCAAACTGATCAACTGCAAGTAATTTCACTTCAGACACTGTGAAACAGGGAGAGTGCATTGCTTCCAGGAAAGAATGCACAAATAGATCCCTGTCCCTGGATATCACCTCTACTTTTTCTCAGTTCCAGTGAGCAAGGAAATTCAATGCCAGGAAAAATAATACACCATGGTATAAAAAGTAAGCCCCTAAGAAAAAGGTTTAGTAACTCAAAAGTTCTTGGAATAAGGCAGAAATTCACTCCAGTGTTAATGTTTTAGCATATTTGTGTGTACCAGAGAGACATTGTAAAAACAGTTGTCCAAATGCATAGTCCCACACCAAGGAAAAGATGAGGAAGAGGTCTCTACATAACAGAAATTAAGTACAAGAAATAAAGGGGAGGGGACAGCCAACAGAAGAAAAAAGTTTTCTGATGCAGAGAAACGATGGAAAAAAACCTAAGAAAAACCAAAGAGGAAGCAGTCTGACCAGGCACCTCAGACCCTACAATAGTGTCCTTATCTTGGATTAAATATTCTCATATAAAATGACATCTGATTCAACCAGTGCAGAAAAATTACTACGTGGAAATGAACTTTGTGGATCAGTGACAAAGAATTCCTTACACCAAATCCTAAAACACAATGTTTACTGCTACTAAAAGGAAGATATCTTTTTTTGACACATGCCATAGAACAAGGAAATTATGGTATTGTCAAATCAAGTGTTTCACTTTCTGAAACATCAACTTTTAGAGAAAAAAACACCCTGAATTGTCATATACTACAAGTCACTTTACTAGAGTTCTTTGTATTACAAATTCCAATACTTTCTAGTGCCATTTAGTGACTGCTCTGAATCCCAGAGCACTTTTATGCAGCTTGACCATGCAGTTCATCCTGAGTGCAGACTTTTGCTTCCACATATTCTGTTTACCATCTCTTAATATCCAGAACAGATTTTCCACAGAAGACATGGCGATTACAGGACTCAATTCAATTCTAGTAAGTAATGTCTTCTAAAAAGATGGGATGTAAGAGAACAAAGCCCAACAGTAATTTTAAGTAAGATAGTAAGCATTACATCTTGCTATTGAGATCCTTTTCTAGGTTAAACGACAAGTTGACATTATGGAAGCATGTATATACTCAAAGAAATTTAGGGCCATATTCTTTCATTTTTCTTCAGTGTTTTTCCCCCAAAATAAGAGATGGACCTTGATGAGTGAGATCATACAAGATGCAGAGTCCCACAAAGAACTAGATAGAGTGAGACCTTCATTAGAACCAGAACGTGATTGTGAACATGACTTTCTGAAAAGTTACCAACTAAAGTTGTGGGGTTTTTTTTACTGACAAAGCATATATTTTGCCTACAGTCTATGACAGATACACTTGAAAATGCCTAAAGAAGCTTTCTCTTCAGAGACCCATAACCTGCCTATTTTGTCTTACATACATATATACAGATGAGTATTTACATTACAAAGACAATTAGAATCTGCATTTTGCCCTCATTTATGTCACTAGGGCAAGCAGCTTTGTAAACAATGTAGCACCAAAGAACCTGGATCCACTTGCGTACAAACAGTATTAAGGCTTTTTGTACTCTAATCACAGCATTTCCACCTGGAAAAACTCTGGTCCAAACAGACATCTCTAAGACTTTAAATTCCAACTGTCTACATCCAGTGGGATAAAATAACCCTTTGTATCAACTTTTTGTTAACTGCACTTTTACCGGTTATCTCCAGCCCTCTTTTTTTCAGGTGGTGAAATTCCTGGTACAGTGCACAGATTAGGCTTATTTGGAAATAAATGTGACTTCTCACACTTGAAATAGATTCTATTACAAATCTATTTTAATAATGACTACTACATATTCAACATTAATCCACTATACTTACCATCTTAAGAATATTACACACCGTAATAGCATAAATGTGCATTTTTTTTTAATTTTACACTTGAGATAGCACCTGGGTTTTTCATTTATCTTCAAGCATATAATTATCTGTAGAAATAGCTGCTAGGCTTAAGTGCAAATCTGGGAAGTTACACTACTCATACAGTTAACATCTCAGTATGTTGACATTTCAGTTAATGTGATTTTTTGATCAATAATTCTCTTAGCTTATATTAACTGTCATGTTTTTGCCTAATTACACTTTTTTATGCACATCTTAAAAAAATTAACTCTTCCTATATAGTGAGATTACTTTCATCCCTATTTCTGAATTAAAGACAAGTTAAAATTAGCAAACCTCTCTGGCAATGTTGCTTAGAGCTTCATCTTCTGCAGAAAACCGGTCTTTCACTGGAGTTCTCTTCCGTCCTGATCCAGGAGTTCCCATTTTTATTCTCTGAATCTGTATGTGAAAACACAGACAGGAAAAAGCTCAGTTTTAATTAAGATCTGGAAATAAAAACAATCAACCAACCTAACACTCCAAAATGTCCCAAGTTTTCCAGTCTTTAGCTACACAATACTCCAGAAATCTACACGCAACTGGCATGCAAAGGTAAAGCTTTATCACAAAAGCTTTTGGCAGCTTTACAGAACACCACTGCATCCTCCAAGGTGCACATTAGGATTTTTCTACTGAACAGAACCCATCAGTTTATCTACAGCTTCAAAGGCACAACTGTAAACTGCTCCTGGCTCAAAGATACTTAAATTGACAGACAACAGAGGTAACTCCTAAAAAGATATATACTTTTAAGTTATGGATGTGAAAAAAAAAAAAAAACAACGTATAGACAACAAAGTGTTCAAGAATTAAATTCACATGATCATTAGAGTTCACCTCAAAACAGAAGACTCAGCAGACAAACTTTACTAAGCATCCAAGCAGGTAGATGTGGTTTATTTACATTCTGACACAGCTGTTCTCATAGAGTTGCAACTGAGCTAGAATTGAACTTAAAGCAGAAGCTTTAGTATAGCAGAAATAGACATCTTTACACACAAAAAAACCCTTACTCTTTTGCCTACAAGAACAAGATTCTCAAATTGGGAAATGAAGAGAGAAACATACTCCCATCATATACCCAGAATACATAAGATACCCTCTTACTTTTCCTCCAGAAACTTCTTATGAATTCCAAGCACATAAAAATGACCAACAAAATAAAACACAGCCCATATAGCCACAATCAGAAAAATGTTACACAACCCTCAAAAACCACGACTATATTAGGTGGTTTTTTTCAGATATCCTAAAGAAATCCTACTTCCAGACATCCAGGTCCTCCCAAATGTCAGACTAGAATTTGGTGGCAGTCCAGCTATTTGACAAAGTAAGTATCCTACACGAGGTTTGAGAAAACACCTTAGTTATAATAAAAATTTCTATTTGCAGGAAGAAGAGATCTAAAAGATAGCTAATATTGGCTATTCTTTTGAAACTGGACTGGTAAGAACTACCTTTCTTACTGGCTCTAACTAGCAGACTCAGCAACTGATTATAGTTTAGTCAAAGAGGAAGAAAGGGAAAAAAACCCAAAGTGACAGGTATTTTTGTACAAGCAGAGCTTTTTACTTTGTTACTTTTACACAGCAATCACAAAGCCAAAATATACTGGGGTGTTTTCTAGCACTCAAAGGCACCAAGTATATTTTAGCTTCTACACCTTTTCACCACCCTTCCCTTAATAACTTTATATCACTGCTCCTTTCTTTTCCTTGCAAGAAAGTAGATTTTTAACAGGATTTTACAGGAATTTTACAATTCTTCAACTGCTCAGTATTGTCACTGCTAATCTGTTTGGTAAGAGTCTGTATTTTTAGTCTTAAAAACAAGCAAGTAAGCTCATGTCTTGTACTCAGACAAATTTAGACAAATACATGCACAAACAGTTTGGAGATCTCCGTGGCAAAGGTTTAATCTCTACAGCTACAGGTTGCTGTCCGCATCCTGAATATCTCAAAAAATCTGCATCTTTTTTCAGAATTCTTATTGGCTGACTTCAAATATTAAAAGCAGACAGGGCCCAAATTAGAAGTTAAATGAACAAAAAATAATACTACCCCTAGTACAGAAGGTTTTAACAATGTTATACACTACCCACAAGAAAAAAATCATGAAACGCTCATTACAATAAATGGGTTTTATGTAAGAAATTAAATCTTATCTACTAAAAGTCGCTAACCATGACATTATTTTAATTGACATATTAAAGGCTGTATTTCTTTTAATAGCATTTACCACATAAGTAAAAACTGCAGAATAATTGCACATACCACAGGCTTGAACTGCATTTGTTGACATCCTTTAAACAATGTACCATTTCTAATAGACAACATGGTTTGTTAAGAGAGTAAAATGCTCTTAGCTGGCAGACTGATTAGGGGAATGTAATGGGTTATAGCTAAAATATAGCTAACTTTAGTATAGCTATGTTCAGTTGTAAACTGTAGTAATTTGCAGAGTAATAATTTCATAAAAATTAGATGCTGATGCTTTAAATGAGGAAAACACATTTCATCTCAGTCACTGTGGAAGAAGGCAAGTGGGACATCGTGCCAGCCATCTGCCATGCTTCTCACTGAGAATGCACACAGAACTCCTGACTGAGCCCAAACACAAGAGAGAACAGGACTGATTACCCAGAAGGTATACAGAGGTGTTGCCTTTGCCTACAAGGGAGAATTAAGAAAGTCAAAGCTCAGCTGAAGCCAAAACTAGCAAAGGCTGAAAGACAAAGAAAGGCTACTCTAAGGACATCAGGAACAGAAGAAAGACTAAGAAAACTGTAGGGCCACTGTTCAGTGACACAAGTGAGAGTGGTGGGTGCTTGCCAAGCCCCACCCTTGGCAGAATGGCCTGGATAATAACAAATGTGAAGATGGGAATGTTTGTGTGTGTGAATCAAATAAGCAAAACTGTCTGACAGGGTATGGGCCCAAAACTAGTCATGTTGAAGAGCAAGAGAATTGTCAGTTACATTAAACAAAAACTAAGAAACTAGGCAGAAGCACTTGTTTGAAGTAAAGGAGCCTTCTTGAAACTAAAACCAAAATCAAATTGGGAGTTTCTACAGTGACAGTAGAAGTGACTTTGAGGGATTAACAACATCAGTCAAACCAAGGTTTGATGCTGTCAAAAGTCACCCACTGACTGCCTATCTGTCCAGGCTAAACCAATACACTATCCCTCCTAGTGGATGCAAGATCCTGCACTCCAGCTGCCAGGTGGTCAGTACAGGGAGGGGCAGTACACATCTGATGTGTGTGAATGTGACCTTGTTAGGTATGCTCTTACTGGCACATGCACTAGGACATAGCAGAGCACACATTAGAGAACAGCACAGGTACACACACATCTAGAGTGTCCACATCTCCAGGAGAAATCATGTGCAAATAGGGGACCCCAGAGCTGAAGAACAGAACAGTTAAACACCAGCCACCAGAGAGGCTGTAAAATGCCTATCCCAGAAGATGGTAAAAACTTAACTACAGAAGGCTCTGAAAAACCTTTTCTAATTGACAACACTTTGGGCAAAGGATGACCTCCAAAGAATCCTTCTAAAATAAAATATACAGTACTATATTGTTCTTAACTTTGAAACTAAACCTCAATATAAGCTTTCTTTAATTAGCTCTTTTAATATTTCTTCAAGGGTCTTGTCAGAATTTCTTCCATTCCATTTAACTCTTAGTTAGGCTGATGTATGCCAGAGTATTTAATTTCTTGTTATAATGTTCAATACTATAGAAACCTAGACATATAACTATTATGCTAATTATTCTAATACTATAAATATCATGATGCTACCTCTCAGGAAAATATAAGATACCAATACTTCACATGCATGCAGAAATACTTCTGAGATGTTTCACTTCAATAACTTTCTGATTACACAAAAAGTTATTTTGCTGCATGGAATAAAGAATTGTGCTGCCGCATGGGATAAAGAATTTAATGCGTGCTGTCACATTAGATTTTTCATTAAAAAAACTAAAGAGAACACCAAAACACAACCAGACAAAGAACCATTTGCTATTGTTTTTTATATTTAGAAAGATTAATGCAAAAGGAAAGAACACTATATTATCTGCTGCATTTACTGTTCAAAATTCCTGAGTCACATCTATCACGTGCCTAATTCTATAGGCATGGTTACACATTGTATTACACAACTGATGATGTGACATCCTGTTGCATTTCATTCCAAAACACTGAAGTGCCTGAAGTCCCCACACAAACCAGAAGATCTGTGATGAAATCCTTCAAATGCTCTTTCATTTGTCTTCACTTCAGGCATATATACATTTTTATCTCTTCCACAAGTTTTGCTGTCTAGTCTTCTTCACATTACCTTCTGACTAAAGATTCTCCTTATTTCTTTTTTGCTTCCTAGAAAAAAGTCTAATTTGTCAGGAAAAAAAGCTCAGAACCTATCACTCACCACCTTCAGTGGCACCACCTGCTCTAAATGCCTGGGTGTATGCCAGCATATTTGGCATTACATACATAGGATCCAGATCCCTTAGTGTGAACCGGCTATAAATAACAGACCAAAACTCCCCTTCTCTCTTTTGAACAAGACTACAAGATCACTAAAATTCACCTGTGCAGACACCATCTCTGTATAATTGATTCAACAACAGAGAACAGTACTGCTCCAGAACTAACGTCATTTAGAAACAGAATCTGAATATAAAAGTATTAGTAATTTGTAATTGAGAAGGAATGCAGTCATGTTGGAAACCACAGCCTTGTTTGCTTGATCTTCAGTGTTTTGTCCAAGCAAACTTTAAAGGACACAAAACAAATAGACAGAAAAAATTAAAATTAAGCAGGACAGACACAAGAGCCTTCCTGAGAAGAAAGACCCCATACATGGGTACTCTCTTTGCAATTAAGGTTTGTTCATAGGTCCAAAACCACCCATACAAGGCAAAGGGTTGCATGATCACAGGGTGACCATGACCCAACAAAGGGGCACGTAGGAAGAGAGAGAAATACATTAGGTTTCAATGCACTGAGAAAGAAATAGACTGTGTTTTAATGGACTCATTTGGAATTTTCATTCCAATTAATATCTTAGTTCAGAATATTAACGGAAACAAGAACTATTGCCAAAAAAGAGCTACCATGACCGAAAGAGCCTAACATTAAAGGGAAAATACAAAGAATGAGAAAAGCATGGAATTACAATCTGCCAGAAGATTGCAGTGCTTGCCACTATATTGGAGGCAAAGTTATTCCAGCTGATGAATAGTGTTTCTGTTTTAAGAAGCTGTTCATCTCTAATCATAGCCCACTTCAAAAACTGATAGCACAAAGTTTCTGCTCTGAGTGGACAAGTTTATGTCAGCTTTTTCAGGGAAAAAAACCTTACTCTTTAGACAACTACACAATCCATCCCCTTAACGCAGTATATTTGCAGTTTACTTGCCATTTTAAAATCTGAGAAGTACAATTTCTTATTAATTCATGGTATTCAGCAATAAAACTACAATTCCTTAGAGGGAGTTAAAATCCCTCAGTCTGTTGGTGTTATGAAGTTAGAGACCCAAAGAAAGTTTCCAGCTAAGACAATCAAAAAGCCATTATGCAGCTTGCAAGAGTCTGCAAGTGCCTGATGAATCCATGAAGTGTAACAATGCCTGGCTAGCATTGGCACGCATAAAGCACTGCAAGACAGACAATGTACTAAAGGCATCCTACAGCCTTGTAGAACTATGAGACACCTCCAGACCCACCAAGCTATCTTTGGTGATCTTCACCAGTCTTTGCAAATGGCCAAAATTCCAAAACAACGTCTTGCAATTTCAAGCGGTGGCAACTTGTTTTATGAAGTATGAATTCTCTGCCAGCCAGCTGCCAACAGCTGCAACTGGAGATACCATTACTGCACAAAGCATATTACATACACGATATTATCATCAGTTACATGCAGCATTTGGGAAGGTCTTATAATGGTGACTCACCAGGGGATCTCTCGGGCACAATATAAAACACGTACAACTTTCAGAGAAGCAGCGGAAAACATAGATTGGCTTTTCTAGAAATGGTGCTACTATAAATGCTGAAGATTCAGGAATAAACTAAAAATGAAATGGAACTTTAAAACATAAGGAGATCACAGTACTAAAATGAGCAGTATAAAAATTATGAACATGCATAATAAAATTTAAAAAAAAACCAAACACAAGGATCGTCCAGAAGTGTTCATTCTAAAATGGAACAATCATTTCTATACTGTCAGCTTTTGCAAAATGAGTATCCTGTTATTTTGAAAAAGAATGATTCATTGCTCATTAAAAAACCAAACACTGCTGCTATATTGAGGCTTCACTTTTAATGAAATGGAGAGCCCCATGGTAACAACCCACATTCTGTAATAAGCTGCAACTATTTAAAATATTTTTCCCTTACCAATTTAATACACTCCTACACTCTTTCCTACTCATGCTACAGTTACAGTACAATGAAGAAAAGCTACTGCAGCAAGGGAAAGAAATTGTCCTGGGTATCCCTCAGAAGGAACAGCAATTGGAGGAAACTATCATCTGACATCATTCCTTCTGTCACAAGTTCTCTGCTGTGGTAGTGAAGTCGGTAGGCTTAGAAACACTTGTCCACCCGCCCTTTCTTTGGTAAATACCTCCTCGCTTCTTCCCCTGAAGTGGATCTAACACTATTAGCTTAGCTCAAGGAAATGCGAACATTAACATCACCTTCACAAGGAGACAGCATTACTTACATAAACTATTTTGCAGGGCATGTAATGTATAAACACAAACTGTTCCTTACCTGCAACTGCATATTGCCTAGTTTCCAGATATTAAGATAATACAATTCAATTACTTTCTCAGAAAGCAGTTCTAATCATTTTTGTAATGCTACTGGACTGCACTAACTTCTCACTATCACCACACATCTTCACATTAGGATCTTACAGACAACAACAAAGAGCCAAAGCTATTATAAACCAGAGCTATTCAATTATATATGATACTGATCTAAGTCTTTTGGTATATGCATATGCCAGCTTGTGTGCTATGTGAAAATCTAGACCTTAATAAGCACTACAGATCCCCACTACAAAGAGTCCAAACAGCACTTTCTGAAAGTTCACATGTATGAAAGTACTATGCCATCTTCTGAGAGAATGAGACTTCAAAAAAGCTCCTCTGGAGTCAATTCACTAGAAATACTGGTGTTTAGGTCAATAAGCTACACCTGACACATTTCACAAAACCATCTTGTATTCACAGGTTTCCAGTTACAGCCAAGAACTCAGTTCAGGTAAGACAGACTTGACAGTAAGCTAAATACCTCCAAACCCACGTAACAAGAAACAATAGAAAAATGATGTAATGTATGTCAAGCTATTTTGTACTGCTAAAGCACCTTTTATCTATTCTAACATCATCACTAAGCAATTACATTAACCAGGGAAGCAGATGAATATTAAGAGAGTAACTGTTTCTGCACCGCAATACATTTAATTACATCATTTCAAATTCAAGACACAATGAATGCTTAAGGAGCTCAAAAATTGATTTAATATTACACTTTGTAACAAACCTTCTGCTCCACATCTCCAAAGATGTTTCACCCTAATAATGATACTTTAAAGGAAGAAAATTGATCCTAAACCTTCCTCACCCCAAGCAAAAAAGGCCTGTAGGTCTCTCTAAAATAAGAAAACCACTGAGTATATCATATAAAGTCAACACTGTACTACCTCATCTACAAAATATTTTCATTATCAGTGAAACGCATAACACTGCCCGTCAAAGAGTCATGCTAGGATTCAAACTGAAAATCACTTAAAACACATGGAACAGATCACAGTCTGCAGCTGTTTTAGGGCTCCTTCCAAATTCATGAATGTGCTCATCTCTCTTATCATCCTCAACAACGTCTTTACAATTACAGCAACCAAATATACTAAAAATAGACTGCTCCGAAATAAATTTTAAAAACCCAAACGACCAAGCATCAGCAAGTGACCGACTCCCAGCTCTCTGCGGAGGGGGCACGCCCTACTGCTCCGGGAACAGCGAAGCCGTGGTAACGTGCTCCGAGGAAGCGGGAGAGAGAAAGGCACCGACATACAGACAGCTGTGATTTCAGCACATTCTCCTTTTTACCCTCGTTCCGCCGTTTCCCCTCAGCCCCCGAGGAGGGATCGCGCCCGGCGAGCAGCAGCAGCCCCGCCGGAAGGGCTCGGGCAGGCCGGGCTCGCTTCCCCTGGTCAGCCCGCACCGAGTGTGGCCGCGGCCACACGGAAGGGGCCGCACATCGCCGCCCCGAGCTTCTCCTTCTGCTCGCCGACCTGACTGACGAGTTCCGGCTGAGCCGCTCCTACAAACCTGAAGAACCGGGTTCCCGCCCCGCTTCGTCGCCCGAGTTTTGTGTCTGACACCCTTCCTCCTCCCGGCCCTCGCCCTTGCCCTGCCTGGGCCCCAGGGAACCTTACCTGCGGGCCAGCCTGCCACAGAACCGGGACGCCTCAGGAGGGAGTGGGGAACTGTTTCACTCTTCCCTCCACCGCTTGCAGGGGTGTGAGGGGTTTGCGGATCCCGGAATCACTTCAGGCTCCTTCCTTCCCTCACTCCCTACGCCCTGAGATAGGGGAACAGTGCCTGCCAGACAAGGATCGTCCACGGGCCGCAGCAAAGGGAACTGCTACCTCATTTAACCCTCTCCACTGTGCCCTCCCACCCCTTCCCCGTGAGGGGTAGAGGGAACCCGAGCCGCAGGCAGACAAGCCGCCCCGCTCCAGGCCGCCCTCCTTTTCCCCGCCCCACGCTCTTGCCTCCTCCCCTTCAGCGCCGGGCGCTTACGGCCACATCGAGAACTCGAGTGAGAGACTGCGGTAAATTTCAAACCGCCTGCAGGGCCCTGCGGAAGGAAGAACGGGCTGAGCACAGGGAGAGAGAACGGGTGCCTGATAGCCGAGGCTCATGAGGCTCAACAACCCACGCTAGCACCGACAGCCACCACACTCTCCCGGCCCCCGCACAGGCCAGGGGACGAAGCGCGCAGGCGCCGCGGAAGGGAGGGCGAAGGGCGGAACGCCCGCGTGCGCAGAGCGGGCGCGGCTGCGGGGCCCGCGGGGAGCTGAAGTGGGCGGGGCCGCGCCCGCTCCGCCCGGCTCCGACCCGCTGTGCTCCGCTGTGCTGTGCGCTACTTCCCGCTGCTCCCCTGCCAGGTTCCCGGCCGCCTCCCCGGCACTGGTGGGCTGCTGGAGCTCCGGGCCGGCGTGGGTGTCTGCGGCCTATGGCGGCTCTTCATCTCAGGGAAGGCGAGGAGGCGATCCGAAGGAGCAGCGCCCTTCTCTGGCGCCGCTTCTCCTTTCCCCGGCAGGCAGCGAAGGGAGGGGGGTTGTTCTCTATAGTGTGAGGGGGGCTCTCTCTAGTGTGTCGTGCTGCAGTGCTCGCTCTCCGCCTTGCCCCTCCTTGTCGGGCAGGCCGGTTGACTCAGTGCAGTGGTGGGGAGAGGTGCGTCTGACTCCGCCTGCTTTGTGCCCCATTCCCGGGTTTATTGGTCGGCCTTCCCCAGGGAACGGCCACGGGACAGTTCCGGGAGCCGCTCAAGAGCAGCAGCAGGACTCGCCTGCAGCAGCCGCGCAGTGCCCGTCTGTGCGCCCAGCTCCCACCGCTTGCACATGGCACAGAAGCGATTCGGAAGATTCCCGTGGATGGGCGCCAGACAAGGTTTATGGGTAAAAATCGTTTGCAGTCATTGGCACCTTGGCTTTGACTGGCCTAAACGCCACCAGACTTCCGTAATATCAAAATTTCAATACAAGCATTCGTCATAATCCCTGAGGATAAAATTCAGGAAAAAAAAAAAGAAATTACTATACCATTACATGTATTACGGTTTATACACAAGCAGTCATGAAACTTGATGAGATTCTGCTGTGAGATGGACTTGGGATCAGACTGGTAGTAATTTGCTTTCCAACACCTCTGCAGTTAAGTGCAGGGTGTCTCTAAGAGCATAGAGATAATTAGAGGAGATGGCTTTTCGTATGTTGGAAATCACATGGAAATGAAAAAGCGCTGTTAAAATTACAAGCATTGTGGTAAGACTCAAAAACATGCACCAGAGTTTAAATGTCTTACTAAAATAAGCTCAAGTGGATGTGCATAAAGTAAAGAAAAAGGGATATAAATGATTGAAATATATTAGAGCAGATATATTATATATTTCTTGTGTTTCATTAGTATTTTATAATTTTCTGTGTGAGAAACCCTACACTCTCTCAGTCCCTTTGCTCAGCTGATCATACAGTATAGCCTCACCATGCTTATTTTTAAAATCACATTAATTTCTGTGGTAATAGAGGATGATCTCACTGGAGGGAGCCGAAGTGGAAAGTTTCTCATGGACCATCTATAGAAAAGACCCAAAAAAGTACTGGCTTTAAACCTTAATTTTGGTTTGACATTTATTCTTGCAGAAGGACTCACCTGCTGATTTTCTGGACTTTGTGAAGTATCTTCATTAGAAACATCTTGGGCTGTTTTGGTTTGCCCTTGCTGGTGGGAGGAGTCTTTTATTCATTCTTGAGTAGAGGGTTTGTGTAGAACTTTCTGAAATGTAGCATATTCCAGGTCTGGATGGGATCTCTATTCATGTATTGCTGTTGAAGAGGATTTTTTTTCAATCATTTGTACATTTTTCTACAATTAAGTGATGATATTTTCATACTGCTAGTCTTTTGATATCATAGACTTCAGATTTTTCTTTAATGATGCGGTAAAATGCCTGTCTCCTTGAGAGCAGCCATGCATTTTTGTCACTTGAAAGAACAATTGTTTACTTGACTGAAAAGCAGTGTACAGTGCAGTTAAAACAGGCAGTGGTACAGGATGGCACAGTAGCACTTCTGAGTTCAGCATTGTTAATGAATTGCTAAACAGTCAGGTTACATACAGTTTCGTTATAAACCTTCAATTAGTAGCCAGGAAATGGAAGTTACATTTGAACTTTTGCTATGAAAGGACTGCAGTTATAAAATGAACAATTATTTATTCATATGGCTTGATTAAATTATTGCTGAAGCTGTATAAAGCTTGCTCTATTAATAATGAGTTTCAGCTAAAAATAAGTAAATGAATGAATGAGGTATCACTGGATACCTTTTAATATTTTTTCTCTTCACTTCTGCTGTTTTATACATTAGGTCAGTATAGATCCCTTATCAAATGTAATTGAACTTGATGTTCTGTCTCTCTTTTCTCTGGAAATCGCTCTCTAGAACTCTTTTGCTTAATTAAGGCGTTCAAGGGGTGGACTGTTAGTTTCTTTTTGGAGTATTTGTCCCCTAAGAAATTATTTCTAGGATGAGTCTGTAAATCAAGTACTTCAGAAACAAGGTAATATGGTTATATAGTAAAATTTTAAGCACTAGAGTTTCTGAACAGTGTCCCAACATCAGCTTGTTATTAAGAATTAAAGGGAAGATGCATTATTTTGATTATGCCATTTAGATGAAGATTAATTATGAAATATCTTAAACAATATTGTAAAATAATATTTTAATTAGTTTTATTTTAAAATTTGGAGCTGTTTCTACTATACATAGCAGCATATTTAATTTTCACATAGAGCTTTTCCATTCCAGCTAGAGATCCAAGTATCATCATCCTTACAGACCTGATAGACATTCCTATAGATGTCTATGTTTTGTTTGATCTATATAGAAATGCTGATAATTTCCTATGCTAAGATCATTCTTGAAAACTCAATCTGATCTCCATTCTATCTACTCTATGTGTGTTACATATCCTGAAGAGAGGTTGTGTAAATGCTAATTGATTTTACTGTTGAAGTACAAGCCACATAGAGGAAATCACTTTCTCTTACACAGTTTTGTTGAGCTTGTAAAACTTACAAGCAGAGACTGTGTTGTGTGTGTAAATGGGATCTGTTAGTATGTACTCATTTTTCTTTGTCACTTTCCTGACTCCCATTATATTTTTTAATTTAGAAATTAAATGTAAAGTTTGAATATTAATTTTTAATACATTTAGATTTTTATAACACACTAAAGTCTAATGAGCATTTGTCATAACTCTTCTGTGCCTGATGTCGCCACAACTCAAATTATCTTCACCTACTACAGCGTTCCCACTGGAAATGCAGAGGTGAAGAAATTCATAATTAAGACATATCTACATACCTACATTTTTATGGATTTTTAAATATATTTTTTTAGAAAATATAATAAAAATTAAAATGCTCATGTACTTCTTCCTGCCTGAAGCAACCACTTCTTTACAATTCTCTTCAAAATCTCAAATGCCTAGTTTTTTCATATAGCAGAATTGGTTTTCTCTAAACCTTCATTTTCTCTAGCAACAAAGCTGATGCTGTGTAACGTACTTTTTAAATAACCAAGTGGAATAACTGCCAGCCAGACAGAGAGAGATGCTTCTTTTCTGTTAGTGTCACAACTATGCTCACAGCTTCAGTGCACTTCTCTGTTGGTATATGTCTAACATTAATTTGTGTCATCATTTGAAGATGAAGGTGAATCTTCCTTTATACAAGTACTGTTAAAATGGAGAAGCAAAAGGACACTGAAATTTAAATTCTGAATCTAAATCTCGGGGTCTGAACTGTACAGTTGAGATTGTCCAATCTCTTTATTGCTTACAGAAAGAGTGGGTGATTACCTTGTATCTTCTTTAAACACTTAATCACCATTGCTCCTGGTCCAGTTTTTTTACAGCTCCTGAGCAGCTGCTGCTTCTTCAGTCAATGGCAGCTGTGGATGCTTAGCACTCCTGAGAAAAACAATACATTCAAAATAGGAAGATTTAATTGAATAATTTTGTTTGCTGAACTGAAAATCAGAAGGCTAGGAATGAAGTGATATTTGTCCATAAGCAATGTGCACCCCAGATTTAAAACAAAACAAGCTTTGCATGTCATGTTAGAGAAGATAATAGCTAAAGCACTTGGAATTTTAGAGCTATCATACTATACAAATGTTTGTTGGGTTTTTATGGGTTTTTTTAAAGATAAGATTATATTCTTAATATTTTAGATAATTTAGAACACTTAGAATTTATAATTTAGAACATTTGGAGAAATGCAGAGCTGATGGAATTAGAACACTAGGAATCAATGGCGGAGAAGAAAAATGCAAAAAGTTCACAGAGATGTTCATCATAATTAATTTAAAATAAATACGGTTTAAACCATGTCTTACTTAGCTGTAAAATATAGCCTGATTGAATTTGTCTTTAATTTAGTAATTTACTTTAAATAGGATTTTAATACAGCATATCCATCTGGAATCTTTCTTATGACCATATGTAGATCTTCCTTCAAAAAATTAATGAAGCTACCAG
The DNA here is from genome assembly GCA_009812075.1 of Sialia sialis. Classification (NCBI taxonomy): domain Eukaryota; kingdom Metazoa; phylum Chordata; class Aves; order Passeriformes; family Turdidae; genus Sialia; species Sialia sialis. Next base: position 97,405,721 of record VRYO01001463.1, on the reverse strand, counting down.
AAGACTCCAAATCTCTAGTTGTAACATTCATATAGGCCAAAGTGAAAAGTGAATAAATGAACATTTAAACAAATTAATTAAACTAAATTAAATTGATAATACGGCTGAAATATGCATTGCATTTGAGAGCTTGAAGGTACTTGATTAATTAGATTTTTGTAGCAAATTTATCTTTATGTGTTCTTTGTATTGAATTTTCTGAGGATTTCTGTATGTAATGTGTAGTTCTGATCTAAAATTAAATATAATATTGTAGAATTCTGAATTTGATGAAGAAAAAGAAGATTATTTGCAGTTTCTGAGATTTTATTTGGCCTTTTCAGGAATTAAGATAATCTTGCAGTAATCATTGTTAAGGGACATCCTAAATTATACCTATGCATAATACCTAAGCAGTTCTGTAAGACTTCTTTAATTTTATTAGCAAAAGTCCAACCAATTGAAAGAGAGTAAAGAAAGATATAGAATAGGCAAGTGGAAGTGTAAACAGTCTTCAACTGTTTCTAGGCTGGAAAAAAAAAAGGCGAGATGTCACTCTAAGTATATACTGAACAATTCTACTTCCAGGCATGATTTAATTCTCAGAAGTGACGTGACAGTCTTGCTCAACATTTCTGTAGAATTTGAAAGGAGGGCCAGAGTGACTTTTGTGATGATTCACGCCTGAATATTTTGAGCATTAACTGTTCTGACTAGCTCAGTTTAAAAAAGTGAGGGAGAGCACACACAAACTGGATTATAGCTACTTGTGCAGACTGGTTTATAAGCATCCACTTGAGAGATGGTTGCAACTGAGTTCAACTTTAACAGATGTCACCAAAATCATACTTTTAAGAAGGGATTACACAGCTGTAATGAGGATACTGTTTGGCAAGGGAGGATGTGTGTTACAGGAAGTGAGATGGGAGCAAGAGATAATGCTGGGTGGTTAAAGGAGCCAAGGTTGGTTTTCTACATCTGGCAGTTTTCTTTGTAAAAAAAACAACACAACCCCTGTCCAGTCACCCAAAAAACCCAAACAAACTAAAAAAACTAAACCCCATCTCTCTACATGACTACAGAAAGCATATCTGATGCCAGAATCAAGGCAAAATACATAAGAAATATTTTTCATGTTGCTTTTATGGGAGTTTTTCTGAGCAAAGCTATACTTAAAGCACATCTTAAGCTTTTATGCAACAACTCAGCTCTACTATTTTTTTTGCAGACATCAGTTTATTTAATCGCTTAAGACTGAAAACCAAACCTTTTAGGATTTGTTAATAACAATAGAATTCAAGAGTTCTTCAAATCACCCACAGAAATTGTAGCTTTTGGTTATATATATATAATGCAGATACATGCAATATATATAAACCAGAACATAATATGCTAATAAATTAAGTATTAAAACTGATAGAGGTTGAACAGAATCTCAAACAAGTCCCAGAGTCTAATGACAAGCAATTACTTAAATAACCATTTCTTGTTGTTAGGTTATTCCTTCACCAAAGATGTTATGGTATTCTCAACTCTCCATGTCTGTTTCGCCTCAAAACTTTTGAGAAAAAAAAATACAAATAGACACCAGACCAGTATAAGTAAGATATGTACTGGCTTTTCAAGCTTTGCCTGTTTCCTGAAAGAAATATTACAGTTCTCAATTCCTGGTGAGCAAGACAGCCATGCATATTTTTAGAAAAACTAGTTCTGTGTCTACATTTGTCTACTTTTTATGTTATGGGAGAACATTTGTCTGGGTTGCTTGTAAAAGATGGTACTAAGCATAACCAGTAGGATGAAAACTGCTGTCTAAACATAGATGTATGGATTAATGTAACTAAAATTGAATTGATTGAAACTACATAATACTTACTGTGTTTGTCATAATTTGTCATGGATAAGTGTAGAAGTATTATCTGCAGTATAATCTAGAACAGGAAGAAAAGTGGGTTCCTATCCATGTGTTGTTACTGATAAAACAAAGACACCTTTTCTTTAAAAAAAGAAGAAAAAAAGGCCCAGGGAAAAAAAATTAACTTCCATTCTGGAAGAGAAAAAGCAATAAAAACACTTCTTCCAAAGTAGGTATTTGAGGGTTGGACTAGTTTGTATTTGTCAGATTTAAAGGAATAACATCCAGAAAGGCTATTAGAAGTTACTTTCTAAAAATTTACCTCAGAAATTAACGAGATAAAGAAAAAAGTTGTGAAAGACACATTGAATTGGAACTCATCTGATATTCTCTTACTAGCATTTATTTTACTTACTGAATTTATTTTTGGGCAACTTAATACAGGATAAAAGTGCAAAAGTGATTTTACTTCTTGCTTTGACCATGCTAAGTCAAGAGAAGCAATGTGAGAATTTTGCCTGGAAATTTTGTGAAAAATCCAGAAGGTCGTAATTTGAAATCATTTCTTTGATCACGACAAATAAAGATTACAGCCCAACATCTGCCCTGGGAAAAAATGCCAATGGCTCACCCAGCTTCTCTGACATCAGCCTGTGACTGGCACTGTGCTAAGTTTGTATAAGGTCAGCAGCTGGTCAGATGTACTGTGGACTCTTGGGTGCCCCAGCAGGGAGGGCACAATGCAGGCCTTGCTGGTTGGCCAGCTGGGAAGCACCTGTTCCCCACCCTAAGCCAGGCAGCTGGCTGAAACTGAGGACTGAGAACTCCTCGGTTTTGCATAGAGAGGACCAGGGAGTGGAATTTGTAGGGTGTAGTAGAAGTAAGAAAAAAAGAGGGAGATGCAAAAGCATAAGCTGTTACCACTGATCAGCTAATGAAAGCTGCTGCTGTTTGCAGCCTCTTGCTGGCTCTTGTTACAGGTTGCTGTAGTAAAAGTACTCAGATGGTCAGGATTGCAAAGATGTGAAAGTTTTTTTTTACACTTGTGTACTGAAAACCTGATACTTACTATTCTTAGGCAGTTACCACTGCTCTCATTTCTCAATACTGTGCTGTTATCTCTACAGTGAGGCCATTATTTGATCCTTTTTCTCTTCCGTATTTGCACTGTGAAGTCTGATTTTGACTCCCTTGTTTGAATTCTCTGCATAGTTTGTATTTTCAGTAATTATGCATTCACCTATTTCAAAATATGTCAACAAAA
>VRYO01001463.1:97333528-97384784 GCA_009812075.1 Sialia sialis | reverse complement strand
TCTTCCTGGTACACAGTGCCAGAACGTGCAGGAATAACTCAAACTGTGTCTGTCATGGGAGGTACATGAGGAAACACTTCTTCACCCAGAGGGTGGCCAAAACCTGGAGTAGGCATCCTGGACAGGTGGTCGATGCCCTCCCCAGCCATGCCTGTCAGTGTTGAGGCATTTGGACAGTGCCCTTAAAGCCATGATTTAACTTTGGTCAGCCCTGAAATGGTCAGGCACTTGATCCATTCCAGTTTATCTGTACTATCCTGTTTCTGCTCTTTCTTTTTTGCATAAGATCGATGAATATTTGTGCTGCAAAGCTTAGTACCACTGAAATGACTGTTAGTTGACAAGAAGTCTGAATGCAGCAGAGAGAATTTTAGGACCATTAAGGGCAGGGTGAAGAGATATCTTCATACTGCTTCTGAGAACTGACAGTGTCCTTGAATGTTTCTGGCCCTCATCAAAGAGAAGGAAATTGATTTCCAAATCATCTTCTTTAAAATCCTGGCATACTATGACTGATTTTGGAATAATTTTGATATCAAAAAGAACAAATACAGCTACCACTCCTGGTTCCATCAGTGTTCAGCTGATAGAAATTTCAAGAGGAGAAAGGGTTAAAACATGCATGTGCTTGCCTTATATCCTGGGTTAAATACTCCTGTTCCCTTCTGTGGAACTTCTGATCATCTGACCACTCTGGGCCTGGACTGAGGCTCCAGGGGTGGAGTGTGGCACATTTCCTCTGTCTGCCAGGTATTGGCAGCCACTGCAGGACTGTGATGCAGGCCCAGAGGAATGGGGTGTGTGCAGCAGGGCATCACCTCATCGAAGCAAGGCCTGACCTTCCTCTTCCCCCCACCACATGCCTGAAATATTATGAGTCTGCAATCCTTCCAGCCTCTTGAAATACCTAATGATAAATCTTGCTGATTACTTTTTCTGGTATAGGTCTGCTTGTTGATGCTTTACTACTCATTACATTTATACTGAAATTTTATATTTGAAGTTTGCATTGTGAGGCTGGCAAGGTAGTTTGTTTTACTTGGTGTGGCTTTTTAGAACCTCAGTTTAAATGAAGTTGTAAAATTGCTGTAAATAGATGTTCAGTTCTGGTAGGAACAACAAGTACACATCAGAAAATAGAACAATTTCTTGTGTATTTTTCATTGTTTAGATTAAATTTTAGAAATGTTATAAATTTAACATTTATAAATCTTTTGCTGTCATTTTTTGTTGTTAATTTTCTAAGTTCTTGATCAGATTCTGCTCCACTTGTAAATGCTTGAATCCCTGTCAAATCACTAAACTTTTAAACCTTTAGCAACTGTAATATGTTCCTAAAATATTAGGAGGCTTGTTTTTCAAATAGGATCTAAGAGGACCATAGTCAGAAATAGTCAAAATAACCTATTTTTTTCTTGTTCTTTTGGCTGATTCACCACACATTTTGCTCTGGGGACTTTGTGGTAAGGTAGAACTTGTCACAGGCAGTTGTTTTCTTTTAAAAAGATCTAGACTAGGCTTTACTGAGATGATATAGTTAGTAATTCTTGAAGTAAATTATGATACAGAATAATTAGTTCTGGAATTAATAGTATTACTTGTTGATATACATGATCTCTCTGTAGGTCCCTTCCAAATCCCCTCCATCAACTGGCAACAGGAGCAGGACAACTTCATTTACAGATCAGAATGATGAAGGCACTTTAACACCAGACAAAGAGGTCAGTTGAGAACTGTTTTTCTCTGCTTTTCAGCTTTAAAAAAGTCTTAACTTTATGCCCTTCATTGCATTTTTTTTATTTCTCAATCTCACTATTTCCTGTGTATTTATAGATATGAATAGTCAGTTTTTTAGGTTAAATACTAAAGTGTTTAATAGTAGCAAAACAAATCTTTAAGCTGTAGTGATTAACCTTCAGATTAGGAAACATTTAAGTCTTCAGGTCTTAAAAATCTTACTCCTCAACTGCACTCAGTGAGGTAGTGGGACAGAAGATACATTCAGAGAGACTAACTTTTTTTTTGTTCCCACTTTTGGTTGAAAAGCTAGGTGAATCCAGGTAATTTGAGGTTGATGATCCAAAAGGTTTATTTGTGTTTGTTTCTAACCAGGCCAGTAGTAAGTATCAAACTCAAAGTTATTTCCCCCACCCCACTTCCTCTCTCCCCTGCCCCTAAACTAAAAGCCAACCAGCCCTCCTCACCGCCTCCCCCCAAACCCCCAAAAACTAAACAACAAACCAACTCTAAATTATCAGTCATAAAGTATCATTAAAATCATTATCAGGATGATGGATAGCCTCGACTTGCATAGTAAAGCAAACAAAGAAGCTAATCTGCACTTACCTTGTTTCATATTAAGTACTATGGCTCTTTTGAAGCAGCTTGATTTAAAAAAAGTCAATTAATACAAATAAAACATTTCCCTGAATTAGTAAGCGTGGACATAGGTTGGTAACATAAAGTAGGATATTTCTGTGATTCTTTGAACTTATTCAGAGGAAATGTGGTATCCTAGTCAGAAAATTCAGTTACTTTGTTTTGCCACAATATATGATGTGTTTTCTTGCAGTGGAACAATCCACTTTAGTTTTTAATTCCATGTTTCCTTTAGGAGATAATCAGCTATACCTGAAATTTGTAATAGATTTCATTGTGAATGCAATCAATGATTATGGCTTGGCAGTTTGCTTCCTGCAATAATATAAATTGAAGGGAAAGTGTTTTGGTTTGTATTTTGGTATTTTCTAATAAATGCTTATTTTCACTAGTGTGAGATTATATATATATATATATGAATGTATGTGTATTTGTCTGTAATGAATTCCCTCTCTCTCCTAGGAAAAAGATTTTCTGTTAACTGGTGCTCCTGAATGTTAACAAGCAGTATCACCAGGATAAATTACTAAGTTTTGCAATAAAGGGAATTTTCAGATCTTAATATAAGGTATAGAAGTAGCATATTGACAGTAAGAACTACTGCTGTGGCCTAGAAGGAGTGAGTTGGTACTGAGAGTCAATTTCCCTTTTTTTAAATTTTAATTTATTGTATAATGTGTGGAAGAACTCTTTGGCCAAGGTTTTCTTCATGATTTCTATCTAAAACTACATTTACTTGATTAGATTTGTATTAGATTTGTATTTTCAGAGTGCAGTTCCAAACAAACAAGACATGCAAAAGATTTTCCATAGCACGTGCCAAGTTACATTGAAAGAACATTAATGTCTAAATAGACTGTTTGACTGGAATGACCAGAGAGGCAGAAGGAAGAATAAGATTAAGAGTGGAAACAGAGGTGCTAAAGTACCCTCAGATTTACAGTTATCCTTGGTCTTAGGGGAGCTGCCATAACAGTTTTACTTGTAAAACGCATACTTTAATTAGAAATTCAGGAAGTAGTGAAGTCCTATTTTTTTTTGTTAGGACTGGTTTTACATCAAATGGAAAATTTTACAAAAGAACTACAGTAATTTCACGATTATAAGCTGCACCTTTTTCATTGAAGAATCCAGCCTGCGCCAGTGGTGCGGCTAATCATCAGGTGCGGCTTATTTATGGAAAAATCTCAGCAAAATGCCAACCTGGAAGTGAGAGCCAGCTGGGGAGAGAGCTGCCGCGGAGCTGCTGCTGGGTGGGCGGTGAGCTGGAGCCGCTGGCAAGCGGGCAGCGGGCCGCCGCGGGATTGGCGAGGCCAGCCCGGCTTCGCTGCCTTCACACGAGGAAACGAGCTGCCTCTGCCGCGTTCGCACGGGTGAGCGAGCCGCCTTCACTGTGGCCAGTGCGCTGCCACTGGCGCCGCCTCCCTTGGAGCGGACGAGTGAGCGCTGGCTGCCGCCGCTTCCCTTTGCACAGGCAAGCGAGCACCACCAGTGCCACCTCCCTTGGAGCGGGCGAGTGAGTGCCGCTGCTTCCCTTCGCGCGGGCGAGCGAGCGCCGCTCCCGGCACTCCCCGCCACTCCTGCTCCCAGCTCTCCCCGTCGCTCCCTGTTGCTCCCGCTGCCCGCTGCTCCCGGCATTGCTGCCTCTCCCTGGCCGCCAGCCCCTCCCAGCGCGGTCCTGGCGCTGCCTGGCCCCTCAGCAGCACCCCCACCCTGCCGTGCGGGGAAAAAAAAAAAAAAAAAAAAAAAAAAAGGACTTATATTCAGGTGCGGCTTATAATTGTGAAATTACTGTAAGTTTGAATGATTAAAACAAGAAATTTATTTTCTCCAAAAATTTCTCATAAATGTTGGCAGTATGATTAAAAGCAAATCATCTGTGAAATCTGTTGGATGAGATTTTCATAAAATTCAGTTCAGCAGTAGTATAGTATGCTTAAATAAGATGCAGATATTGCATATTGTCACTGAAAATATGTGCCCTGATTGTATGAATGCATTATGTGTTTTGGAGGGCATTTTTTTTAGTGCTCTCATTTGACCAGGCAGTTCCAATGTCAATGGCAGTGGAATTACAGTGAACTGTTGAACAACATTCAATATGCTGAAAGTATTTGGTTGAAGAGTATTGTATGCTAGAACATTTTTGCAGTACATGAATAATTGCCATCCATTTTAGTACTGAAAGCTAAGCAAAATTAGTGCTTCATCATTGTTTTTTATATTTTGTGTCCTCCTCTGTGAACTATGTTTTAGTATGTCTTTAAATAGATCAGGTTTTTGTATTTTTACTTCTGTAGTATTAAAGTTGCAAGTATTACACATGAAATCTTTTCTTTATTCTCAAAATGTTTTTATAATAGAAACTATTTCAGAATTAGTTACAGTTGTAAATGACATCATCAGTCTGATCAAAGAATTATAATAAAACTTACATGCTAACATTCTTGCTTTATTCTTTACAATGATAAGACTTAAAAAATATTTTAGTATTTCAAAATTCAAGATGCTGTCCGTTTAAAATAAACTTACAACTGGTATGCTCCATTTATGGAATAACACGTAATTTCTTTTTCATGCCAGCTTTCCTCTTCTGCTTGTAATTTATTGGATATCTGATTCTCCAGTTGCAGTGTTACAGAAAACCTCAAAATCTTTTAGTGTATAGGAAAAAGCAGACATCTGACTAGTTCTGTATTCTCTTCTTGCAAGTAGCTCATAAAATAGGACCACATTATGAAGAAAAACTACTTCCACAGAACTTTGTCAGACAATTTGCATATCCAGTCCTTTCTGAGTTGGTATGCTGCTGTTTGAAACAGCCCTAGACTATTAAAATTTGCTTACTTAGTGAGGTCAGGCTTTTCTAGGGAAGAATAGTGTTCAGTTTTCAAACTTACCACATTGACTTTTGAACAGAGTTTGTGGTGAAATACATAAATGGTATTCACTATAGTTCCTGTAAGTTAAAAATGTCCTTTTTGTTCTACTATATACTTGCTTACAAGTTTATAAGGCCCAACTGTGGAAGATATCAAACCTGGTGCTAGTTTGCCTTCAGCTGGCAGCAATCACTGATAGATTGCTGTGGGTGACCTACCAGTCATGCATCCAAACGTCACTGACATCCTGATGAGTGTTATGGAAGTGACAGCAGAGCACAATATATATAGCTCTTAGACCTAAAGATATTTAGACTAGGTACTTTCCAGTCTCACTTTAGTGGTATATAATTACTGTGTTATTAAATTAGTTTAAATGTTTCTCTAGCATTGGCTATTAATAAAGCATGTTAAGTAAAGCCAAAATAATTCCTTCAGTACCTTTGTTATTCTGGTGTCTTTTCTGTATTCTTATACTTAATTTGAAGTGCTTCTAAATAGGTGTTGCCATGCAAAGATGGTAGTGGTTCAGCTATATCTGTATTTCTTTTCCTTTTTGATATTTAGGACTAAATTTTGGAGGCTGCATAAGCTAGTTTGAATCTAAACTTGTATTTTACAACTCCTGGGTACATAAACCGACTTGTTTAGATTGCTCATCAAAATAAAAAGCAAACCAGAAAAGATCTATTTTTTCTATACTGCCATTTTCTGAAAGTGCAGATCTGCTCTCTTAGATTCTGTGGCTTGTTTAATTGCAGAGAGAAACCCTTGAAATTTTATCTCTTCAGTTTTTCCTATTCCGTTGTTGCAGTAGGGATGAGACGTAAAAGATTGTTGCAAATATCACAAACCTTTTTATAAATAAATATTTTGTAAATACGAAAATTACTGAATTACTCACAACTTTTTTCCTTTCACCACCTTGGACAAATAACTGAATTTATTTATTTATTTATTTTACTCTGGGGAATGAGTTCTTTTTAAGTAAGAGTTGAAACTAAACCTTTTAGCAGATAGCTGACATCTTTTAGCTACTTGAATTAGATGAGGAAATGGTAGCTTTTCTCTTAGGCAAGTTTTGTGGTCCCATCCTCTTCCCTCTCTCCTGCTACGTGGTATATAACATACAAAACTGCTCATTTACAATTAAAAAAGCTTTAAAGTATTAGCACACTACAAATACACTTATGCCATGATGCAGTTTGCTAACAAGATGTATGAATTTTCAAATCTGCTTGATAACAGGCTAATAAAAAATTTGGAGCTACTGCTTCTTATTTTTCTGAAAGAGAATAATGATTACCTTTGGCAAAGATATTATATGCATGTAACATGTATAATATTCAACTACTGCCATCTCCAGGGCAATGAGACTTGAGTCAAACTCTGGTCCCTGTTAAATTTTGAGTTTTCTTTCACATCATATTAAGGTAGGTCTTTGAACTAGGAATTGCAGGTACTTTGGCCTTTGCACCCCACTCATCAGAATCCTTGTGAAAGAAGATTTTAGCATGGTAATTCTTCAGAGGGAGGAGAAATAATAAGAATAATAAGAGCACAGTGATTTCTGGAGTTGAGGAAGTTTTTAAAGGTCAGTTAAGGCTGCTTCACATAGGCCAAACGAGGACTACAAAAACTATACAGAATGTTGAAAATACAAAGGTTATTCAAACAGAGGCTTTGTGTCCTTTGATAATACTGAAGGAAATGTCATCTGGGGTTTGGCTTAGTTGACCATTTTACCTCATTTGCAACTTTCTATCTAAGGTAGAAACATTTGTTGCTCAGTAGGATTTTCTGCAGTATAAGAGTTAAGTTAAGAGTTGAGTATTGTGACAAAAGATCAATAGTGTCACAGCCTGGTCAGGTAACCTGCCTGTTTGATCACCCAGGAGCTGCTCTGGCAGTCACACTTGCACCACCCCAGGCTTTTGCTGTGGAACTGAAGCCCTTTCACCATAAGCAGCTCCAGTGAGCTGATGGTTGCCCCACCTGACTCCCCACACACTCACATGGAGACAAGTTTCTCTCACTGCCTTGACCCAAGGTTTCCGATAGAGTTCTAGACTCTACTTCCTTTAAGAATTTTTATCATAGTGCAGCAATATAATAAGAGATGGAGTTGGGTATCTCCTGGTAGGGACCCTGAACAAAGGAGTGCCTGTTTAATGGTAATATTTGATCTGAGGTCTTCTTACTGTTCATTGGGTTCTACAGAGTCTCTGGTTGACTGGATACCATCCAGCTGGCATGGCAAGTCTTCTATTGGGCAAAGGGCTCATTGCTGGGGTTTCAGCCATTTCCCCCCACCCAGGGCACAACCTGTAGTTTGCAGTGCAGCTGTACACTCAGCTACCTGTACTATTTGTAGTCCTCAACAGCTTTCAGCCTGTAAATCTGGTGCTTGAGATTAAGGTCAATTTGGGCTAAGGAGATGATTTACACTGGAGTATCACAGAATTGGTAGGATTGGAAGGAACCTCTGGAGATCATGTAGTCCAACCCTGTTCCAAGGCAGGGTCACCTAGAGCAGGTTGGACAGGAAAGGAATGTGTCCAGGTTTTGAATGTTTCCAGAGATGGACACTCTGTGACCTCTCTGGGAAGCCTGTTTTGGTGTTCTGCTATCCTAAGTGTAAGGAAGCTCTTCCTAATGGAGGTAGAACTTTCTGTGGTTTGATTTATGGCCATTACTCCTTGTCCTGTCGCTGGGCAACACTGAAGAGTCTGGCACCATCCTCTTGACAACCTTCTTTGAGATATTTGTATGTATTGATTAGATCTGTCTTTTCTTCTTTAGACTAAATAGACTCAGCTCCTACAGTCTCTCCTTGTGAGAAAAGTGTTCCAGACCCCTAATTATCTTAGTGGCTTTCTGCTGGATCATCTCTAGTAGCTCCTTATCTTTCTTGTACTGAGGACCCCAGAACTTCACACAGCACTCCGTATGTTGTCCTATTAGGGATGAATAGAGGGGGAGGATCATCTCCCTCAACCTGCTGGGCACAGTCTTCCTGAGGTACTCCAGAATACCACTAGCCCTCCTTGCTGGAAGGGCACTGCTGGCTCGTGGTCAGCTTGTGGCTCCACCAAGATTCCAAGGTCCTTCTCTGCAGAGGTGCTATGTAGTAGGTCAGCCCGTAAGCTGTATTGATACTTGGCGTTGATCTTTTCCAGGTGCAGTCCCCTTGGTGAACTTCTTTAGGTTTCTCTGTGTCAATTCTCCAGCCTATCAAGGTCCTGCTAAATGGCAGCACAAGCTTTGGGTGTATTAGCCACTCCTGCCAGAGTATGTTTGAAACAAAGTGTTGAAAGATCTTCATAGGATTTCTGTAGCAAGCTTCAAGTGTGATGTGATTAGGATTAGAGAAGGTTGAAGAATGACCTGCATCTTTGCATCTTCTGTTTATAGTATGCTGCATCTCAGTTGATTCTAGCTTGTCTAGTTTTATTGATCACAGTACCAGACTAGTGCTGATGTGCTGCTAGTGATACATTAGACAGTATAGCGCCAGATGTATTTAATGTTTCTGAAGTTAAGATAATTCAGAGTGGATTTTAGGATGAATCCTGAAGCACAAGAATTCCGTGTGGTAATGCTGTTTAATGTTGACTAATTAGCAGGTTGCGTCTTGTGTGTTTGCAGGAAGAGGTAAATAATTTTTTGTGATTTTTAATAATCCTTTCCCTAGCATCCCCGCTCCACAGTAAAGTAGATAGTTGGTTCTTAAAGTTATACTGAATAGATGGTTCAAAAAAAGAAAAATGCAGATAAAAACAGATTGGAAATATTGGAAAGCATTAAGTAGTGTAATTACAGGACTCACTAGAGGGCTCTGCCTGTAATTTAACTAAATATGTAGCAGGTTATGAGCTGTCAGAGTATTGTGGTTTGACATTGGCCAGATGCCAGGCACTAAAGAAAGCCTTTAGCTCACTCTTTCTTGTTACAGTTGGGCAGAGGAGAGGGAAATGAAATTAATTAAGGGTTCATGACTTGAGATAAGGATTGGGAGAAAAAACTCTAGAGGCAAAATAGGTTCAAACTTAAAGGTATAAGGTAAATTTATTACTAGCAGAGTCAGAGGAGGATAATGAGAAGTAAAATAAGCCTTTAAACACCTTTCCCATCACCCCCCCACTCCTGGTTTGGAGGACAGATGTCTGCTGAGAAAGGCAGGAGCCTCTATTTGAAATGGAGAATGTAAACCCCCCTCCCTCCAAATATAATTTTGAAATCAAGGGAATTAGGAATAATAATTCTTTACTAGGGAAATTAAAATAGAAATACAGTACTACAAAGAAGCAAACCCCAAACACTGACAGAGTCAGAATACAACCTGATACCCCATCAGGCAGGGTGCTGGTAGCAGTCTGATTAAATGGTGACTAAAGTCCTCCTGCAATGACAGATGTGGTTCAGTTGAAGCAGTGGTGCTGTAGAAGGTGCAGATTCCCTCCGGAGATCCAGTGATGATGTGGAAAAGTTGGTTTTCCGCTGGTGTCCGGGGGAACAAGTGTTGCCTTAGTGTCCCAAAACCCCTGGTTTTGTCTTGGTAAGAAAGGTTGGTGGGCTCTTCCCCCTGGCTGGAGCAGCTCCCAATTGGATGAAGTAATTTTTTCAGTTCTACAGTGGGACTCAGTGGGCCATTAGCTGAAGATAACTCTCTGGAGGAAGGATGGGATTGTGAAAAGATAAAGAACAATGCCCCACCTGGTTTCAGTGGATGGCCCATTACAGAGTATCTCCCATGGAGATAAAGATCACTGCCCCCACCTTGTCTCAACAGATGGCAATAGAATAGAGATACCTTTTATCACATCCTGTACTGTAATCCAAGACACCCTCCTTCTTTCCCCTGGCAGTGCAGGGAGAGGAGGTGAGGGTTTTGGTTAGTTCATCACCCCAGATCTTTTTTCTGTTCACTCAGGGAGGGAAGTTTTTTCTCTGTGATGCTGTGGGGTCCCTCCCATGGGAGATGGTTCTCCATGAACTCCTCCAGTGTGGCTCCAATCTTACAAGCAGCAGTCCTGCCAAAATTGCTGCAACGTGAGTCCCTCCCATGGGCAAACAATCTTTCTAAAACTGCTGTGGTGTGGGCCATTCATCACAGGGTGCAGTACTTTGAGGATCATCATGTTACATCTGGAAGCAAGGGCCCTCTATCTCTTATCTCTGGAAGCAGGGACCCTCTGTCTCTATTTGGGTCTCCAACTGGATCATAGCTTTCTCTGGCATTCGCCTGCTCCAGTGTGAGTTCTTCTCTTACGGGCTGTATTTTCTGGGGACCCAATAGGCTGCAGGGGGGCAGCCTGCTTCACTGTAGTCCTCACCACAGCCTGCAGAGGAATCTTAGCTCCAATACTTGGAGCAGGTGAATGCCCTTCTTTGACTAGAAGAAAAACTGTTTTCCATAGGTACCATTGCCAATAAGTTCCACCAATTCAAAGATTTTTGCAGGATCCTGCAGTGCTGGAGTCAATCTCGTCTAGGTTCCATGTTGGGGAGCTGCTTGCCATGTTTTTGCCGCCAGCCAGGGCCACTTGCAGTGGCAGCCGCTGCAGTGCTGGCACTATTTAATGCCTCTCCTTACACAGGGTGGTGGGAAGGAGAAGCCTCTGCTGCTGCCCCTGCCCTTCTGCTGGCTAGTGGTGGCCAGGCAAAGGCTCACTGTGGGCCATACCAAGGTGGCGGCAGCCACAGTGGCACAGTGCTGTGGGCTGTGCTGGGATGGCCCCCCACAGTGGTGCATCACTGCCCCTGGAAAAGTCTGCCTATGTTCCGTTTTGATTTTATTCTTAAATATGTCATCATGAAGGCATTACCAACCTCTCTAATTGGGCCAGCAGCATTTCCATCTTCAGAGCCATCAGGGATTGACTCTGTCAGACATTTCTCACAGAAGCCACTTATGTGGCCCTCCCCCACTACTGAAAAAACAGGCTATGCCACATCAACACACAGAGTAACAAAAATACTGAAAGCAAGTCTGTAAATATTTTCATTGTTGGTCACCTAATATTGGAGAGTGGACGATGAACTCACTAAAGGGCAAATGCAGCCAGTTCTAAATGTGTTAAAGAAATACCATTCTTGGACCATGACTGAGTATATTCTATCTTTGGTAGCTGTTTGAAGCGTCAAACTCTTGTCTTGGCTACTGAAGAGGAAATATTTTGAAATTTCATGTTGATAGAATGCTCAGTATTTTGTTATGCCTTCTTTTCTTGTAAGATTGGCTCACAGAATCCCTGTACGTTCAACTGTTTGTGTTCCATTCACAGAAAACAGTGTGTTCTACCGTTTATGTAAACTTTTAGTTATGATGGAGACATTGGAGTTGTATGGCTGCAAACTCACTCAGTACTGCATCAATTTCCTTTTCTCAAAATCGTAATTGTAATATGCATTAGTTTGGATCTTCTTACTGTCTTAAAACTGGGTTGCATATCCCTATCATTCTACCAGGTAGTTTGAGTGAAATTTTGATATCAACTTGTGCCATTGCTTAAAGTTCTGTCATCTTACCTGTGTGTTTTGGGTTTTATAATTAACATTTTGTGAAAGAATGAATTTGTCGATTTGTGAATTTATGTCTGAGCCTCCTGAACTTTACTGCACTAACATGGTCATGGACTTGCAGGAATGGCTGAAAATTGAACAATTCATAGATGCTGAACAACTTGAGAGACCATCTTTTTTGAGGGGGATGAACTTGGTAGAGATCACATAGGAATTATTTTCAATGCAAACTTTTAGTATCCTAAATAATGCAATTAGGATTAAGCAAAGTAATGCTATGGTGAAATGTCACAACTTAATATTTTCAGCACTAGCAGGCTCTTACAGTGAAGAGATAACTGAAATTGTATGTGGTTCCTGAAGTTCTTGATGGTCATGGTATTAAAAGTGATTTAATTAAGCTGAAGATATATGTTACATGATGAAAATGTTAATAATCTTTTGGTTAATAATATTTGCCTAATCCATTTATCAGTGCTTTGCAAACTGTGTTTTATCTTCTTAACTGGTCTTCTCCAAGAATACAAAGTAATTTTTGTCTTACAAAAATGATAATTTTATTTGTGAATTTGCATGCTTCTAATTCATGAGTTTGTCAGGCTTGCTTGTCCTATTGCTGCTGGATGTTTTTACACTTGTATATATATAGCATATGCCTTTTGTTTTATTGACATATGCCCTTTCCAAGAGGAGCAAGAACTTTTAGACCATCAACACTTGATGAAGATTTTCTGGAACCCATATCACTTGTCAGTTTTGTCAGTTTCCTTACTTTTGTCTTGTCTGAAAGCTCTGAGGAAATAAAAAAGCATATATATATATATGTATATATACACACACACACACCCCCACATACATATATATATATATGTGTATATCAGGAGCTTTTGCACAGCTTACTCTTAAGAATTATGCTTCCAATGGGCTGAGATAAGAGGATAATAAACTCAATGTGTGGTTGCTACCACAGTGAATGCAACAGTATGTTGAGGCTTTGGGGGAGTGAAGAAGGTTGAGAGCATGAGAAATGTTTTATTAGTAGCTCATCTTTGTGGTAACTTAAAAGTAAGAAATTTCAGCCGAGTTTGTTGGACATAACTAGTTATTGGCAAATCTGAGGCTGTTTGTTGTATATAGCTCTCACAGGACATTTACCACACTTCTTACATTTTCTGAAAGGGTTTGGCTAACAAATTCAAAGTCACGTAGCCTTTCAGGTCTTACCTGTGAAAATACTTTTCTCTTTCAATTAGAATTTATGTAATTAATCTGCTACAGCACTGCAATCAATGTAGTCATCATAAAAAAAGTAAATTAAACTCCTAACTTATATTAGTATTGATTCCTAAAAGAACTGTTTAGTAACTTTATAGAGGAGTTTGTCTCATTATTTCAGAACAATTTTGTTTTATTTAGTGTTTTGCTTCAGTCAGCAATCAGTACAATTCTGAAATCTCTAGCTGTAAGGAAGTTGAACCTTGAACTAAGGTATGTGGGTATAATCATGAGAGGAATATTTTTCTCTCTCAGTTACAGCATCCTAAATGCATTAGATTGCATTACGTTACATGTATATGTCCAAGTTTAATTCAAATGCCAGTCTCTTCACTTCATGTTTTCACCTCTAGGAATTTATATCTCTTCTTAGATACTGACTTGATCAAATGGTTAAATTCAACTGATAGTATTTTTATAAAATAGTCTGCTAATAGTTTAAAAAAATTGTCAGGAATTAAAAAAAAGTAGAATTCTAATGTATAAAAGCACTACATGATAGTCAAAAGCAAGCATTTTATATTATATGTAACTGAAACAATGATAGAATTTTTAGAATAACGAGTTGTCAATAAATAATTGAAAGCAAATAGGGCTCAGTGGTATATGAAGACAACTCATCCACAGAAGTTTAAAAAAATTATAATACTAATGCCTGAAACATAGTTTTTATCTTGGACTAAACTAGGCTTTTTAAAATAGCACGCTTCTTTAGATCTACATGATCAAAACTGTATTTTGGCAGTTCTGAAATGATCTAGTGCATATTTTCTGGTTGTGTCTATCTGTTGTCTCATAAACTGCTGTATAGTTTTCTTATGTTTTTAATAGCATGGAAAAATGGAGTAAAATTTTGCAATGTATTCTTTATTGCTTGATTTATTTTCATTTTCCTCCTTTTTGCATTGAATAACAGCTGTTAGCCGGGATGATAGCAGAACCTGCTTTTCTCTCTGAGTATACTATCTTTGCTTTGGATCCCACCAAACAACCTAAGCCAGAGAGTGATGGTGTGGTGAGTCCTCCCCACCCCTCTTAGTGATGCCTTTAGCAGGTGGAGGAGAGTAATGTACTAGAAGGCAAACTTAGTTGCTTGTGGCTTGTTCTCACAAAGACCTCTGTCTTAACTACCTTGTTGCTAACCCCGCACTAAATTTCACAGAGGTAGTACCTTGTAGCTCCTGGCTGGTATGCTGTATGATGTGAATTTATTGTAACATTAAAAAAGTTAACGTATTTTCTCTTATACAGGTAACAACACACAAATTCAAATAACTGTTACACAAGTTTGTATGTGTGTTACACAGAAATTTCCTCTTCATATTTATGTATGTCTGTATGTATTTCAAGATAAATGGATAGAATTAACATCGAGATTGGTTATATGTAAAACTTATATGCTATTTGCTGTATTCAGTGAAATGTAGTGTGTTATTTACTACTAATGGTAACAGGAAATAATTATTTCACATAGATACAAATTAATCGACATCTAGTTGATAACCTGGCAGTTACTATTGTGAGGAGGAATAGTCTTTTTTTTTAGTAATTTGATTTTACGTTACATGGATTTTTCTTTGCCTGGAAATGTTTTCTTCACCTTATATAAGTGGAGGAGCTCAGTGAGAAGAGGCAAGAAGTTAAGAAAAAAGAAGCAGGCATAGAGAGGAAGTCAGACTTCTGCTTTCTGATATAGACACATACAAAGATGTATTTTTATTATTGGCACAGGACAGGAATGGCATTTTTCACATGCTACAGAAGCATGGCATTCCTGAGCCCATAAGTGATTTAAAGCATAGTAATTTTTAGAATCCCAGCTCATTGTGATACTTTATGATTACTTTGTAAGTGTTCTTTTCCTGTTCATGGTTTAAAATGACCAGTGACTGAAAGCTATAGCAGGATCAAAATTCAGTAAGTGGGACATAGCACAACACACCAGTGTTGGACTCTCAGGCTAAGTAAGATTGGACAGAAACAGTGATTAAAATGGTGATCCCTGGAATGTGTATTCTGATCATATTCCAGGTCCAGCAATTGTTACTTAAAGATTCACTGCAAATTTAAGTAAACTTTTTTAGTTTTCACTATGCAACAGAATTATCTCAGAAAAAAAATTATTTCAAATAGCCTGTTTGTGTGAGTGCTTCAATGTTATTTTTATATGTTATATTTTTATATGTTATTTTTATGTGATCTTTTAGCATTTTTAGTGGCATATTTATAGATTTTTTAGTATTTTAGTAGGATATTTACTGGCTCGCATATTTATATGCAAGACTGTATACATGCAAATAATTGTAATGTAGCAGTTATTCTTAATGTGTTACCAGTGTGTATTTATAATACTTGTAAATACTTGTAAAACTCTTTTTGGTCTCTGAATTTTTTGAAAATTCTAGAGCAGTACTCACAGTAAGAATTGGGAGAGGGAGAAAATGATAGGTGGTTTATAGAGAATAGAATGACTGATTAAAAAATATATTGAAGAAACACCCACATTATATATGTTTACAAACCTAGATACATTAAAAATACAGGAGAGAAAAGTTTCACAAACACACTCAAGTATATACTTATTCTGCTAAAATGAATCAGTATTTTAACTGTATATGTGATCTGAGAGTGAGCAGCATAGAGAAGTGACTGTAACTGTGGATTTTTTGGCATAGATGAAGTCAGCATAAACTCTTTACTAAGTTGCAAAGGTTTTGTTTCCTAAAGAAACTGTTCAAAATATTCTTAGACACAGTGAGGTTTTTTAAAAGAAAAAATTAAAGGAAAATAAGGGAAGAAAACATGTATTGTGCTCTCCTTCTTCTTCTTCTCCCTTCATAATTATTCAGTTTTGGAATACTTGAGAAAGTATTGCTATTAAAAGCAGTAGAATGTTTTTGTATATGTATATTTGTATATATATTTGTATATTTCTGCTTTCACTTCTCAGGTGTGCTAATCTATTTATACCTTTGAGAAATAGGTATGATTTTGCATTTCAGAAATATGGAAGTAAGGTGGTACAAATGTTACTGGAACACCCTAATGTGCTCCAGTTAAAACTGAGCTCTGATTTATACATTTTCATAGTAAAAAAAAGAATGCTTTTATTAGAGATTGTAAGTATAATTGGCTTTGGATAGAGATATGGATGTTATGAGTTTGTGGAGGAAAATCTTCCATTGGTCTCCAGAAACCCTGATGTAACTGCTGGTTTTAAGACTTAGAAAATGGCTGCTTGTGCTCTGTGAGTCTAATTTTGCTGAAAGCTCTCTTCAGGCTTATGAAAGGCTGGAGCTTTTAAGCTTTTCAAATCCTCTTGGGTCTGTGCTTATATATAGAACTTCCATTCATGCTTACCATGCAGTGCATGGATACCCAAATACAGTCCTTTGCCCTAGAGCACAGTGACCTAGACTTGCAGCAGCCAGATACCTATCTGTGATGGTTCATTTTTTTATGAAAGATTACTAGTGTATCCCTTTTATTATTTATGCCTATAAAAAGCGTAACCCCTAATATAGGTTCTTCTTTTGTTCCTGTAGATTGTGTACAAAGATGCTGGCATAATGAATAGGAAACTTAAAAGCATCCATGGGTTTATATTCATAAAAACCTTATTAAATTTAATAAATCTCCTTAATCTTGTGTTTTAAAATAGATGTTAAATGTTAAATTATACTTATGAATTACATGCATAAACTCTCCGTAGTTTCCTTTAACTCTTTTTAATATATATCACAATACATGATTTTTGAAACAAGTGTGTGTGTTTAGTTTGTAAGTCACAGAATCACAGAATTAAGTAGGTTGGAAAAGACCTCTGAGATCATCAAGTCCAACCTATGATCTAACACCACCTTATCAGCTATACCATAGCACTAAGTCCCACATCCAGTCTTTTCTTAAGTACCTCCTGAGATGGAAACACCACCACCTCCCTGAGAAGCCCATTCCAACACTCAATCACTCTTTCTGTGAAATCCTGGTAAAGTGTTTGTCTTCCTCTCTAGTCAGTCCTATAGTAGCACAGCAGATGCTTCGTAAATTATAAAGCAGAAGTTAATTTTTTATTTGGATTATTTTATTATTAACTTTTCCTGTTAGGAGAAAAATCAAGAACACGTAATGGAGCCGAGAATACCGTGCAGAAGTCCTTCAGTTTAAAAAGCCATAAAAACTGTTAATCCATTAGGAGCAATGGATTTGCTCACAGGATAGTGTTCTGAAGCAGAGTGCAGCATTTGTTTGAGCCAAATGAAGCTGTTTCCAAATCCAGATTTGTATGGCTCGTTTTCTTTTGTCTGCATATGGGTAACTGTTCAGTTCTCTGGTTTCCTTAACTATCTGGAATTTTCTTTGTTCTGTGGTATTTCTGTACTTACCTCAAATTTGCTCCACGTCAGACTTTTTAAAGTCCTTTCACAGTGCATCATTCCTCTGCCACATTAATGTTTAGATATGCTTATAGGCAAATCCTGAGTAGGAGCTGTCACTGTGATCATGTAGGAGATATATATACAAGGGTGATTGTGATTGAGATTTCAGTTCTACGTACACCTTAGATTCTACAGCTAGGATATAACTGTCAGGGTACAACTTGATTAAAAGTTAAGAGTTAAGGGTGACCTCAGCTGCTCCTCCTTCAGCTTCCCCTCCAGCCCTTTCACCATCTTTGTAGCCCGTCTTTGGGCATTCTCTCTAATAGTTTTGTTTCTTTCTTATATTGTGGCACCCAAAACTGCCCCCAGCACTTGAAGTGAGGCTGCCCCAGTGCAGAGTAGAGCAGGACAATCCCCTCCCTTGCCCAGCTGGTGATGCTGTGCCTGATGCACACAGAACATGGTTGGCCTTCCTGACTATGCAGGCGCTGCTGACACAGATTAAACTTTCCATCAACCAGGACAGCCAGGTCCCTTTCCATGGTGCTGCTCTCCTCTGTCTTGTTCCCTGGTCTGTCTGTACATGCAGGTTGGACCCAGACGAGGTGCAGAATTTGGCACTTGTTTTTGCTGAACTTTCTGTGGTTGCTGATTACACAGCCCTCTAATTTGCTGAGACCCCATCTTCCAGAGTCTCTCTGCCCTCAAGGGAGTCAGCAGCTCCTCCTGATTTATTATCATTGTCAAAATCAGTGTGCCTTCAAGTCCTGCGTTCGAGTTGTTTATGAAGATGCATTCAAGTGATTTAGGAAGAGCGCAGGGCAAAGGATGGAGCCCTGTGAAATCCCACTAATGACAGCTCACCAGTCTGATGTCACTCCATTGACTGTAACCATTTAAGCCCGACTCATGAGCCAGCAGCTCATGCACTGCATGATGTGTTTATCCAGCTATATGCTGAACATACTGTCCAGAAGGATCCTGTGAGAGACAGTATCAAAAGCTTTACTGAAATCCAGAAAGATTACAATGAGTGGCTTCCCTTGGTCATCTCAGTGGGTTACCTTCTAAAAACAAGGCAATCAGGTTTGGCAAGTAGGGATGTCGTCTTGTGAACCCATTACTGGTTGTGACCAAGGACTTCTCTATTTTGCGGTTGTTTTTCAATGACTTCCAAAAAAATCGTCTCCATAATTTTACCAGTCAGTGAAGTGAGACTGAGAGACTTGTATTTTCCAGGGTCATTCTTCTTGAAAATTAGAACTGGGTTAGTAAAAACCTGAACACAGGACACAGGAAAAGCAGGATGGACAGGCTAGGAACAGAAATGTCTAAACTCTTTAAAAAAAAAACAAACCCAAACCAATAAAAAAACCCCAAAGCCCAAACCGAACAAACTAACCAACTCAAGACTATTGTTTTTTGTTGTACTGGTTTTGTTCTTTTAGGTGAGGTTTTTTTAATATGTCTATGTTTTTTTTTCCTTTCCTTGGGTATACAAAAGTTTTATGAAAGATACATTTTCTGAAGGTCTTATTTTCTTTTAAACAGTTTGTTACCAGCACTTATTTTCCAGGTAGTTTGCCCCCCCAGTGCACTGAAATAGTGAAAGATGGTGCTACAGACAACTCTTACTCATATTGGCTGTAAATACTAGTCATCAATTAGATTTTTTCTGCTATAATTTTGTCTTTTTGGTGTGTCTTTGATTTGTCCGTAAATGTTATATAAATAGTCATTATGAATTACTTAATTGGAGATGTCCATATTTGCAGATATCTCATACTAATCCATGCACACATAACTGCTTTGTAGTTGTGCATATTGCAGCATTCCATTTTGAATTTAACAAACTAGCTTCTTTGCATGAAGACGTCTTAATAAGCTTTCTAAAGAAAGTACTAAAAACACAGGCAAAGAAAAAAGCACAGATGCTGTTTCTAGGAATCACTGAATTACAATCCTTGTATTCTGTTTTTTCTAATGGTTGTTTTTACCTCCTGTAGAACTTGAATAAACAACCACTTCCTGGATCCACAGAAAACAATGGAAGTGAACCTGTCCCTCCACAGGTACATGGAGGGCATGGGGGGTTTGTTTCCTGCTTCACTACTGTGTTGTCTTTGTGTTGCATTGGTTTAAGTATATATCTTCATGATGAAGTAGGGATGATAAGTACCTGCCTGTCAGGATGCTCAGATGTTTTGTTTGTGTGTAATCCCATTGGCTGGTATTAAGTATTGTCATTGCTGTATGGAGCTTTTTTTTGTGTAAGGACCGGTTAGGAGACTGCCAGCATTGAGATTCATCTTGCTGCACAGCCAGCATAAGATACAGAGCGTTAAACTCACTTTCAAAAGTAGTTTTATGTAAAAATCATAAAGCCATTTAAAATAAAAATAAGGAAAGGACTGTTCAAGATGGCTTGCTGGAACTAACTACCATACAAGGACTTCTACCATTAATTTGTTCCCTTTATCATAGGAAAGTACAGTAATTTCACGATTATAAGCCGCACCTGACTATAAGCCACACCTCCCGGCAGCCAGGCCGACCACGGGATTTGTCCATATATAAGCCGCACCTGAATATAAGCCGCACCTTTTTTTTTTTTTTTTTTTTTAAGTGAGGATCCATGTGTAACAAAGTAACAAATTAGTAACAGAATCACTGCCAGCTGGGTTTGGTGTCAGGTACTCAAGTTGCAACAGTTTTCATAGACCAGCCAAGCCTTTAAAGGCAGCCCCAGGCACCCTCCCAGCCAGCTCTCACTTCTGGGTTGGCATTTTGCTGGGATTTATCCATAGATAAGCCGCACCTGAATATAAGCCACACTACTGGGGTAGGCTGAATTCTTCAATGAAAAAGGTGCGGCTTATAATCGTGAAATTACTGTATCTGTGTCTTTGAGATAAATACAGTCTTCTGTGAAAAACATCAAGAAGTAGCTCAGTTATATTTGTCAAGTTTGAGATAATAGTAAATAACCATTTATATTAGTTATATTCTTCACTTTTTAGAGGAATTACACAGAAAGGCATTCTTCTAAAAGTTTAAATCAGAGCTGTAGTTTATTAGCTTTAGTTGCTGTCAGAAATTGTGCATATCTAGTAGTTGCATGCTTGATTTTTCTGCACAAGGAGATGGTTCTTTTAAGGGAGTGGCAGCTATTTGGTGTCTTGCATATGTTGGACAACAGTATTTCTTTGCACAGATCAGGTCTCTTTCCTGGACTTTACTATGTCTGTCTGCCTAAAAGCAGTGCAGAAATAATTACTTTGTTTGAATTTTTGCAGCCAAGTGACAGTCAGTCTTTCGCCCAGAGGCTTCAGCTTCGGGTTCCGTCCATGGAGTCTTTGTTTCGGAGCCCAGTCAAAGACAGCCTATTTCGCTCTTCTTCTAAAGAGTCCCTGGTACGAAGTTCTTCAAGAGACTCACTGAATCGACTAGACTTGGAAGCCGCCAGTCCTACCTTTGATTCACCTTCTGACATTGAAAGTGAAACAGAAGAGCCTCTGGGAAATACGGACAACTTCAGCAAAGAGCAGTTGCTGCAGCGTCTGCGTAGAATGGAGCGCAGTTTGGGCAACTATAGGGGAAAATATTCAGAGGTAGGCAATGTGCCTGGTTTAGCTAGGCAAAAGGAGGAAAGAGATTAGGCTAAGAGATACTGCATCAGGGGACAGCCTTTCTGTTTTCCTATTTGGAGCAAATGTTTCAACTTACAGCTAACACGGAAATTAAATTATTCTAAGTCTAGCTATTTTTGACCTAGATAGGGCAAATGTTTTTCCAGTAATAAAGCACAGAAATATTTTTCTATTGTTTGTAAATGATTTCCTGATGTCAGCAGTAGTGGTTAATTAATGGTTACTCACACAGAGCAGGCCTAAAATTTCAGCTGAAAGCATCTGGCAGAGGATGGAGTTCACTACAGAGATGAGCATGAACTTGTACTCCCATCACAGCAAATTTATTCTTGTTCTGCAATATGTTCTTGAAATGCTCAGTGTGTATTCTATCCATGTGCAATAGGCAAGCATTTTGTTTTCAAGAAACAAGTTCTATTCTTCAAAATTTCCAGGTATTCCCTGGGAGGCATTAGTTCAAACATCTTATTTTTTTTATATTTTAGTGAAAACCAATTATATAAGTAGTTTCACTACTCATTTTCCCAATTACTGGCGAAAGTAAAGCTGTCTAACTGATGGTGGTGTTTTGGTATTGGGTTTTTAATAGTTTTGGGGTTTTGTTTGGGTTTTTAGTTATTTTTGAAGTGTGAGTGTGTTGTATTTAAATCTGGATATTTGTACTGTTTTTTACAGTTATTTTAATGTTTGCTACCCTCAAATACAAAAATTCCGGTGCAGACTTTTGTTGAAATCCCTGGAATCTACGTATACAGTGACCGCAGTATTCAGCATACGCCTGAAAAAGCTGTTGTCTCACAGTAATTTTTCCATCACTTCTAGCTAGTGTAATAAGTATTTTTAAAAAGTTTTTGTAAATAGTAGTTGCTAAAATGAAAATTCTTCACTTTGTGGGTTTGTTTTAGTACTTTTTTTGGTTTTTAAATTTTTTTTGTATTAGTGTAATCTGTCCACCAAGTCCTAACATTCTCTGTCAAAAAGACTTTGGTTTTTTTTCCCTGATTTTGTGAGTTTCTTCAGTTCAGTTGAAAAAAATCATTTTGCTGGAGCTTGGAAGAAACTTGTTTCAGTCTATAATGAGTAATTAAGGCAGAAATCTCTTTTCCCTCTTAAAGTAGGATGCGAAGTTAGCATCTCAAAAATGTGGTAAAGGAAACCATCCAAAGCAGTTTTGATTTTCTTAACAGGGCAAAATAAATATGACTTTTAAATTAAAAGTAATTTTGAATTCTGAAAATGTTTAGGTTTTGTTTTTTTTTTTTTAAATAAGAATTTGAAGATGTATTTTGACTTACTGATTTCTGGTTTCAGTGTTCTAGATTTGATTTTCTTAAATTTTTCATCAGTTTGAAAACAGAATGTTCTAATTTAAGTGCAATTATGCTACTTCAACATAATGCTACTTGGCAGTTGTAATCAAATATTTAAGTAAACTAAGTTGTGCAGTTACTCCTTTTGTCAGCTTACAGTGAGAGAGGAAATACTGTCTACTTTCAGTCTGTCTTTGCTGGATATATGCAAACATATGGGATGAGAACATCACACCTTTTTTTGTTAGATTTAGAAATGTGTTTTTTAATGCATGCTTTTTGTAAAATTAGTTTTGCTTAATCTCCCTGGGACATGTACTCTTACAAGTGGTCACCCCTGGGGGGTAGCTGAATGGGCTGTAACTTTCTCATACTGCTGGGTTTGACCCCCTGTGTTGAAGGATGATATGTGGTATGTCGTCTCAGAGAAGGGAAAACGGTGTATGAATGCTGAGTAACATCATGGTCTGTCATGTAGGCTTGTATTTTTTAACACATTGGAGACTTTTTAAAGATAGAAAAAGAAAGCATAAAGAAAATTTAAGTACATTTCTATTAAAAGAGCATTTTCAAGTGGAACGAAGAATTTGAAAATGCAGGTCGTGATGCAACTAAGGAAATTATTTTGTTGGCTATACACTGATGTATTATCATCTTTATATCTGATTTGTGTATTTTAGCTAGTGTCTGCTTATCAAGTTATCCAGCGGGAAAAGAAGAAGCTACAGGTAAGCAGTACTTTTCATCCTCTCTTACCTGCATGCTTTTTTGAATGTTAAAATGTGTAGTGCCAATACAGATTTAATTTTCAGTGTGTTGTGTGTATGTAACAGAATATGATTTCTTAGCTGGGATTTCTAAGGAAGCCAAGGTAAAATTAATTTGTCAAAATAACTGTGAAGTATTGTACTCCAGCCTTTTTTGTTGCATCAGCTGACTTCAGGTGATTGATAGATTGCCAACCCACAGTTGGCAGTTTATGACAATATTTGCACATCAAGCATGACTTGAAAGAGAAACAAATTATTACATCTGGGAATTTTTCAAATTTATGTATCCATTTTAAATTTACACTTAGTACACCTGATCTTTATTCTTCCTTTTTTCTTAAGAGCATTCTGAGTCAAAGCCAGGATAAAGCACTTCGCAGAATTGGAGAACTGAGAGAGGTAATTTCCTTTTATCGATTGCATGTTTGCTTTATATTATACCTACATAGGATCTTTTTCTGCCTAGCTTTTGACTTTTTTGTTCACAAAATATTTTCTATTTTAGAGCAGGGTGTTTTACTGGTTTTGGGATTTTTTTGTTCGTTCGTTTGTTTATGTTTTTTGTTTTTTGTTTTTTTGTTTTTTTTGTTTATATGGGGTTACTCCTCTGGCTTGCTTCCCATTCAGCAGCTTATTGCTGTACTCTTAAGACAGAGCAGTGCATCACCAACTGAACTACTTCTCTTGTTCATTGTAAAATAGGTAGAAGAAAAAGGAGAAGTTCTAGTGTATTTGGTATTGATAATAAACACAATTGACTTAGAAAAACATGTATAAATGAACAGGCAGAACAGATTAACACCATATTGTTAAGCCCTGGTGAAGCACAATGTGTAGCTGAAGCCATTTTATTGCCTCAGAAGCTAGTGCAGCACCAGGTTTGGAGATGGGTGTGCAAAGACCTCTGTCCACGCTCTTATGTTGCTGGAGAGTTGGATGCCATTTAGCCCAAAATCACAGGCTTTGTCTTAGGAGTGCACACATACTTCTGGCATGTGCCATGCTAAGCAGCAGCACTGGCATGGAGGTTCTGGCATGGAAGTTGCAGGAGCCATTAGACCGTGGTGAGGTCCCACATTTGCCTGAAGGTAGACTCAGTCCAGGCAGTTGGGTGTTTTTCCTGCAGACAGGGACTGAAACCTGTATCCTTCATAATGAGGGATGGTGACTGCGAGCATCTGGCCATGTGTGTACTGAAGGCTCAAGCTCACCCACAAGGAGCTATCCCTGTGACTAGTCAGGCACCCACTCATTTCAAGGGAAGTCACTGACAAATTGCTGGGAACTCTTCAGTGATCCCAGGAGTAATACAGGTAAGCATGCTGTAAACCGTGTGCACTAGTGGGATAGCATTTTGGTTCACATTTCTGCCCCAGCCGCTGAGAAGTGTGTGTCAGTGCTGAGAGTACCATACTCATCTGAGCTGTAGCCTGTCACCATGTCCTAAGCTAAACTGTCAGTTCATAGGAGGGGAAAAAAACATTGCATTACTGTCAGAATTGGCTTGCCAAGGTTGGATCTTTTCCAGATCTCTACAAGGTCAATAAAAAAAGCTTATTCTGTGTTAGGTCTGTATCTGCTCGCTCCTGTAGGATTAGTTTTGCAGTTTATTGCTACTTGTTAAAGTAAGGAAGACATATGTGGGACAAAGTTAAGTCTTTGATGTACGACAAAAAGTTGAACACACACATTTTGTTTTTCAGTTCTGTCATAGTCTTTGTCATTCATATATGCAGATAAGTTATAAATTTATTTTTTATTTATATATACATTTATATATATATATATTGTGCAAAATTTAATTTCATTCTTACAAATCTTGTAAATATAAAGATTCATTCGAATCTAACATTAATTATTATTATAACTATTTATAATTTGTTATAATAATAATAATAATTTATAATATTTAATTTATAATTATTTTTCATTAGCTGATACGCTTCAGAAAGTGTTTTCTAATCTTTTGTAAGCCCAGATGTTGCAGCATTAGGTAAAACAGACAGTGAAGGAAAAATTACAGTAATTTCACGATTATAAGTCACACCTTTTTCATGGAAGAATCCAGCCTACCCCAGTACTGCAGCTAATCACCAGGTGCGGCTTATTTATGGACAAATTCTGGAGAATTGCCATCTAGAAAGTACGAGCCGTGGGGGGAGCAGGCGTTCCCTGCACCTCAGCAGCCATACAGAGTGAGCGGAGAAGATGGGAACAGGCGTTCCCCGCCCCTCAGCTCCTGGCGAGTGGCCGGGCCCCTGCCGCTCCCGCTCCCGGCGCTAACCTCTCCCGCTCCTGGAGCGGCCGTGGCACTGCCCCCTCCCACTCCTGGTGCGGCGGGGCGCTAACCCCTCCCACTCCTGGAGCAGCCCTGGCACTGCCCCCTCATGCTCCAGGAGCGGCCCTGGCACTGCCCCCTTCTGCTCCCGCCACTGCTCCTCAGGCACTGCCCCCTCCTGCTCTTGGAGTGGCCCTGGCACTGCCCCCTTCTGCTTCTGCTGCCGCTCCCCAGGCACTGCCCCTCCTGCTCCCGCCGCTCCCCCGGTGCTGCCTGGCCCCTCAGCAGCACCCCCACCCCGCCGCGCAAAAAAAATGCCAAAAAAACCCCCTGGCTTTTCATCTGGTGCGGCTTATTTACAGACAAATTCCATGGGCTTCCCTGGAACCTGGGTGTGCGGCTTATAATCAGGTACAGGTTATAATTGTGAAATTACTGTACACATAAAATGGTAAGTTTCCATTATGGAAGCTAAAATGGTCCAAAATAGTTAATTCATTGATGTAGTAATTTGTTATCAGAAATTAATTTTAGTAATCTTTTTCTTCATCATATATTTTCTTCATAAATATGTTGAATCAGCCAAGTTTCTTCTAAGAGGGCCATGTAAGAGTAAACTAATCTTCCTTTAGGCTAAATTGACCATGTGACACAGTCCCTAGAAATCAATGAGGTTTTGCTTACCTTAGTTTTCTCCTGTTAGGAGTAACTCCTGAGAACTAGTCTTTAAAGCAGTCTTCAGTGTTCTTAAAAAAGGATCAGAAGGGACTCTGAGATCCAAAGAGGACCATTTCTGTGTTGGTTTCAATATATCTCTTTGACACTTGTTCTCACACTGGCGCCTGCTTTGCTTCATTTGAAAGGAATTGCTTCTAAAGCTCAGAAGCACAGGGCAGAAATGTGATCTGTAATTGCTGAGAACATGAAGCAATGCAGTGTTAAGAAGTGGATATAGTTGGGAAGAGAAGAATGGTTTTTGCAGTGATGCTTTCACTATCCTGTCTGTGCATGGCTGGGCAGGCTCAGCTCACACAGCTATGATTTTCAAAGCTGATATCAGCCTCATCTATGCAGGGCATTCACTGTTGGAGGTACGGGATAGACAGCAAGACACCATTAAACAAGATTTAGATTGGAGGAAAGCAGCGCAGGAGGCATCCAATGCTCTGTTTTGTCTCATTTGCTTTTTCATCCTTTCTATCTGTTGTCCTCTGACTTTGCCTGGCTAATGGAACTCGTGTTTGTGGGTCGTGATTGCTTTTATACAAGTGATCTTTGCAGAATAACAATCACAGAAGAATTCTTTTCTTGGAGTAAATCATGGAGAAGTTATATATGGGTGAAAAAAATATATAAATGTAAAAAATGTATAAAAATGTAAAAAATAAAAAAGATTCAAAAGTTTCTGAAAATATTTGCAGTACTTGCATGATGTATGTGTGGTTCTTGTTCTCTCAATAATGGTAATTATTTAAAGAAATTTAAACATTTAAATATAATAGCTCGGGAAGTAATTAGAAGAAATCTCATTCTGGAAATATGTTACAAGACTCTGTAGATCCTACTAATAAATTTAGGCAATATCTAAGTTTCTAAGAGTATTCAGCCAAATAAATGCATGTAAGTATCAAGCAAAGCCACATATTTAAATTATTTGGCATTCTCTGCCTTTCTCATTTGAGACATATTTGTGGAATTAAAAGACCAATTTTCTTCTCTAATACATAGCATTTATCATTTTAGAATGGTGGTATATTGAATGAGCAAAATGAATTTTACATTTTTCTGCTGTTTATATTGACTTAATTTGGTGGCTAAATGAAGAATCTAGAGAAGTGCAGTCTTCAGCTTCCAGGAGAAATATGTGTGTGGAAGACAGTTTTTCAGGAGCAGGCTTGAAATGATCCCTATACAAACTTCAAGGAAAAAGTATCCTTCATAATTTTGCATCAAATCTTGACTCTTGCTGTTTTAATGCTGGTACTATAATTGGATGTTCTTATTATATTGTGTGGAATGTTGTATAGTAAAAAAATATACTCTTTATGGTTGTATTTTGGGATCACAACTATGAAAGAGCTATTTTAGATATTATTTAATAATATTTTTGTAAGTTTTTTGAATTCACATTTCAGTATTCATTTGAGATGTGTTTGTATTATCAGGAGCTCCAGATGGATCAACAAGCTAAGAAACATCTCCAAGAGGAATTTGATGCTTCCTTAGAAGAAAAGGATCAACTTATTAGTGTCCTGCAAACTCAGGTGAGATAATTTACCCAGCAGATGTTGTTTAAAACTGCTCTTCTTACTTTTTAGTTATGTATTTCCTATAATGCATATCCATGTTTTATTATAATTGCTTTGAAGTTGTAAAGCTTCTTGTGAATTTAGGATTTTCTAGAAACTAAGTGCGTCTTTGTGGTAGAGGATACCTTTGTAAAAATGTCACTCATGTTAAATATGATTGACTAATTGTCATTTAAATACCTTTATGATGTTTTAGTTATCAAGACATCAACATTAGCAGGTGTCTGACCTAGAAATTGCTTTTGCAAAATTCATGTATTTTGCTTAATTGGTCTTTGTTTCTCTACCCATAGTAATTTTATTTTTGTTAATTGGAAGCATAATTCTGACTTTAAAAAATGGTAAAAAAATTCATACAGATTTTTCCTTTTTCTACTTGGTAATATCAAAATTAATTTAACTCTTTCTAGTTTTAAAGATTAAAGAATTATCTGCTTATAATCCTTGGACTTTTTTAACAAAAATAACATTTTGTTTAGGTGTCTTTGCTGAAACAAAGATTGAAGAATGGTCAGATAGGCACTGAATTGCCTGATCAAAATGTCCAATCAGAACCACAAGTTCAAAGTCCAACGAAAGAAGTCAGTGCAGAAAATATTGTAGAACCGGGAAGCAATGGTAGGTATTGTTGCTTTTTAAAGAGACTTTACATTATGGGGAATAAACCTGCGGTTATCTTTGATGGAGTAACGATATTTAGGGCTGACCATGCCATAGTCAAGATACATTTTCTAGAAGAGAACAACTGTTTTGAAAACTATCTGGCTGCTAGAGGACAGGATTAGCCTTTTTTAGAAACAGAACTTTCATAAGAATTCAGATCCGGTATCTTTGTCAATATTGATAATAAAACTGTAATTATTGCTTTGCTGGTAGATATTCTTACTGTCCCAACTTAACACTGTTAAGAGATTCTGTCCCCCATAAGTGAGGACCTATTCCTGGAGTTTAGAGAGCAGATTAGTGGCCAGTCTCTATCTTTTTGTTTATGAGTTTGGGGTTTTCTTTCTCTTGTTTTATCAGAAAATAAAGTGAAAACAAAGATCAATTTTGATATTCCTGCATTGAATAAT
Organism: Sialia sialis; assembly: GCA_009812075.1. Classification (NCBI taxonomy): domain Eukaryota; kingdom Metazoa; phylum Chordata; class Aves; order Passeriformes; family Turdidae; genus Sialia; species Sialia sialis. Next base: position 97,355,951 of record VRYO01001463.1, on the reverse strand, counting down.
CTAAGTGTTCCTTATGTCCAGACATTGTTTAAATAAATGGGACTCTCAGCGTTGTATATATTTGATTACTAAGCAAGGGACTTTATAGTGCTGATACATGTGTCTTTCATTGGTACCTTTAATAAAAGGTAGGTAAACATACATCTTGAAATTATGTTTGTTCAGCATCTGCTATGGTTTTTATACATACAGATGATATGAAGTTTAAGTGAGAGATGTTCTATCTAGTGCCATGGTTTCTGTATTGCTTAGTCAATAATGAAAAATTGTGATTCAAGATGTTTTCTGTGCAGGAGTTTGCCTCTGGACTGTAGTGTGCCAGGCATCCACTGAAGTGGCTCTCTTATTCTCCTTCATAGTTGGACAGAGGAGAGAAAATTTAAAGAAGGGTTCATGAGTTGAGATGAAGTCTGGGAGAGATCCCTCACTGTCACAGCCAAAACAGGCTTGAATTAGAGCTATGAAGTGAATTTATTACTAATAAAATCAGAGCAGGATAATGAGAAGTAAAACAAAATCTTAAACGCATCTTCCCTGCACCCATCACAGGGAATGTGGGTTTATGGTCAGTGAAACCTGCAGTTTCATCTGCTGCTCAGGGAGAGGAGTCCTCCCCCTGCTCCACTGTGCGGGCCCTCCCACAGGAGAGTTCTCCATTAACTTCTCCAGCATGAGTCCATCTCATGAGCTGCACACCCTGTGAATTGCTGCAGTGTGAGCCCATCTCACAGGCAACAGTCCTCCCATAGCTGCTGCAGTGTGGGTCACTGTTCCACAGGGTGCAGTTCTTCAAGGACAGGCCACTCCAGAATGGGCCCTTCTCTCCGTGGACCTATCACAGGGTCACAGCCTCTTCTGAGGCATCCACCTGCTCTGGCAAGGACACCTCCATGGGGTGCAGGTGGTGCCCTGCATCCCTTTGTCCTCCAGGGGCTACAGAGGCACAGCTGCTTCTCCATGGTGTGCTCCCCAGGCAGCTCCAATGCCTGGAGTGCCTCCACTCCTCCTCCACAGATCTTCATGTCTGCAGAGTTGTTCCCTTCACACGTTCTCACTTTGGTTTTCTTTGGCTGCGATTAAAACTGTGCAATAATTTATTTTCTTTCATCTTAAATTTTTATCACAGAGGCATTACCCCCATTTCTAATTGGCCCAGCCTTGACCAGCTGCACATCTGTCTTTGGAGTTTTGCCAGGGATTGGCTCTGCCAGCTTCTGGCAGCTCCTTGCAGAGACCACTCCTGTAGCTCCCTTTCCACTACTAAAGCTTGGCCATGCAAATCCAGTACAATGCCAAATACTCTTACAGCCTCCAGAGCATCAGAGCAGAAGCACACAGTAAAATACTACTGAATATGCTAGTTATACAGTGATTCAAACTGAAAAGGAGTAGATTTAAATTATTGACATGAGAAAAAATTCTTCACTGTGAGTGTGGTGAGGCACTGGAATAAGTTGCCCAGAGAAGTTGTGGCTGCCCCATCTAGGCTGGATGGAGCTCTGAGCAATTTGTTCTGTTGTGAGGTGTTCTGGCCTATGGCAGAGGTTGGAACTAGAAGATCTTTAAGATCCCTTTCAACCCAAACCCTTCTATGATTCTATGAGTACAACTCAGAATGGCACTAAGTATAACCTTTATCCTGCTGAATGTGCTATTGCCAACCTGGTTATTTTAGAACTAATTTCATACCCTGCCTTGGGAAAGCAAGAATCTGTGCACGGCACTTGAGAGGTGGGATTTGCTTTGCTTCACTTTTTTTCCTGCTTGTACATATTCTGTTAGTAGCAGCAGGCAGGTTTATAAATCATGATGACTTTTTAATTACGTAGAAAACCTTGTTGATTAATAGCTTTGTTTTGAAGCTGATAAAGTAACTGGGGTTTTTTAAGCTAACTCAGTGTGAAAGACTGTGTTTACTATTCTGTGTATGTGTAGAATGTTTCTATAGCACTTGCAGTAGGGACTTGGAAGTTTTGCAGACTTCACACAACTTTCTCTAGAGACCTATGAGCCCACTGCATTGTGAATGATGAATGCAGATTTACATTATGGAAATGGTGTGCATATGGTAACGTTGTTATGTTGTCTTACAGAGAGTAATGAAGATCCTATTAAAACACTGGAAACTCTTAATAAGAGGGTGAAGCGCCAAGAGAACTTGCTACAACGTTGTAAGGAGAACATTAGGTCACATAAGGAGCGCTGTGCCCAATTAACCAATGAGAAAGAGGCACTTCAAGAACAGCTGGATGAGAGGCTTCAAGAACTGGAGAAAATGAAGGTATGGAAAATGCTCTTAGCTTTATTGGGTAACCATGAAAATAAAAACTGCAGTGTTTCCAAAATTTGTTGATAGGGGAGATCATGAAACAAACTGTCCCTGTACTTTTTTGGAGATAAATGTGCAAAACCCATCTGGAATTGATACACTCAGCAATTATTCTAGAGTGGTGAAGTAGTGTATGAAACTTTATTGTATAAATAACCATCAGAATGGTATCACAAATAAGAAGTTGTGGGAAATTGGGGTGAGAAAAACACTGTCTTAGGACAGAAGACAGAAGGTAAAGTGAGGGAAGTGAAGCAGAGCTAAACTTTTAAGACGTAGTGAATGAGGCATTAATTATGTAAATTAACAGAAAAAAAAAGCAAGGCAGGGCAGTGGAGATCACAATATAGGGAACATAAGTGCAATCCCAAAGCTAATAAACTAACACTTTGCTGAATTTTCCTTTAAGATCATTAATGCTGAGGAGCGTAAGTAAGGTATCATAAACCTGAAAATGTGCTAAGTATAGCTGTACTTAACTTTAGTCACAGAGATCAGATTCCCATTTCTGTCTTCATCTCTGACCACTAGCTTGGTTTGAAAAGCTTTGAAAGACTTGAATATTTTAATGACATTTTCAGAACAAGGCTGGTAACAACCATTTATATTGCATTACTGAGATCTTCTTGTAAACTGAGATGCAGGCAACAGAGCAGAAATCTTAGACGTATTTCTTGTTTTACTTGAGCGACTCAGAACTCCATGTGCAGAGGCTCTAACAAAGCCTTCAAGCCATAAGGCAGCCTACCTCTGGGAGATACAAAAGTAATTTGAAACTGCCCACTTCAGTTTCCCTTGATTGTGTTCTTTGTTCTTCCTCCAAGGGATAGTGCAGGATAAGAGCCAAAGCTAAGCTGTTTGTCAACCAACTTGTGGTTGGGATCTTTTTTTAGGACCTTCACATGGCTGAGAAGACTAAACTGATTACGCAGCTACGTGATGCAAAGAATTTGATTGAACAGCTAGAACAAGACAAGGTAAACAAAGCTGTAGGTTTTGAGGAAGATTGTTTAAATATCTGGCTCTTGGTATTAGAAGCCTGTTTTAGAGGTCTGATGTTTCGCCTGTGTTTTAATAAACAAGTAATTTAGGCTACCTAAGAATTTTATTGTATATATACCATAAGATATAAGTCTGTCAGGTAATACGTAATATAGCAACATGGTATTATTTAAGATGAAGCAGATGTACTGAATACAGTCCTTGATGCCAACTCTAAAACAAGCAAAAAACCCCCAAACACACATGAAGATGAGATACAATTAAATTAATTTAAAAATAACTAGTGAAGTAACTGTACTTTTGATAGACAATAAGGAGTTTCTCAGTTTTTAGTTCCTTAAAGTTATTTAATCACAGTCTTGATTACTGGAAGATTACAGAAGTTACTGGAGTAACTTCTGGTGGTGTAATGAGTGACGTGACTAACATTGGACGATGTATTCTCAAAGGAGAAGAACAGACTTTACAATACTTTTAGTTTGGGTTTGTTTACAGAATACATGTTTCAAAGGAAAATGTCTGTACTAGAAGAAGGAAAGTTTTGGATGGTCCATGTTTGCTGGAGCTCTTTTCACCACTAGATAAATTTTGGATGCTCATAAAAATAATTCCTATTCATATCTTCTTTTTGTTAGCATTTTGTGTTTTCTGACATAGAAAAATGCCATGATCTCTGGTCTTATAATAACAGACAACAGTTTATTCCTGGCAAGGATTGTGCCCTGGCTTGAAATTGTTTCAGGTATGTGTCTTATTTATTTGCTAGCTTTTTATCACAAGGACCTCTTCCTTAGGGCATGGTGATTGCGGAGACAAAGCGGCAAATGCATGAAACATTGGAAATGAAGGAGGAGGAGGTAGCCCAACTGCGTGCTCGAATCAAACAAATAACTACAAAAGGCGAGGAATTAAAAGAACAGAAAGAAAAATCTGAAAAAGCTGGTAAGAGTATACATATATTATTGACTTTCACATTTGTACATTGGAAAGCTTCAATGTGGTTTTTTTCAACAGTTGTTTGGAATAGATATTAAGAGGTACTCTTTTTTCTGTTTTTCTACACATCACCATCATTACTAACTTCACTTCTGGACAGCAGAGTTTAGGGATGCTTTTGACTGATTTGTCTGATACCAGTAAAAATGGATTTAGGAAAGAAACCTCTGAAAGGCAACTGTACCTCTCTGTTTGTAGGAGAAAAAATCGATGGAGTCTTCTTCTGGTGTAACTTAAGAGAAATTTGCAACTACCTATAAATTGTCATTATAATACCACCAGGAATTCACATAGAAAACATAGCAGTGAGTGCGTAAGAGTTTGTGAAAAAGTAAAAATGTTATAACCATAGCAGGCTTTTTCTTTCAATTATTTTAATGGAAGCATTTCTGATTTAAATGAAACAACAGTGATGATTCCTTTGGCTTCAGGCTTGTAACAGAAGAACATTTATGTAACTCTTATATGATGTAGTTTGCTTTGGAAATTAGGTAATATTATGTGTGCTTGGAGTTCTTTTGCATGAAGTGAAGTTAAACTTGTTTTTTAAACAGTGAAATTGTTTTATACTGCATCAGAATTCTTTTAGAATAATTTAATTTGTTCTCATAGGCATGTAAAGAACTTCACTCTTTCAGCAGAACCTCAGGTGTTACTTTGAATACAGTAATTTCACACTGATAAGCTGCACCTGGTTATAAGCTGCACTTTTGGGTAGCTGGGAAGACCACGGAATTTGTCCATAAATAAGCTGCAGACGGGTGATAAACTGCACTTTTTTTTTTTTCTGAAGTGAGGATCCATGTGCAACAAAGTAATGAGTTTGTAACAGACTCCCACCAGCACGGAGTTTGGTGTCAGGCTCAATTTGCAAACAGTTTTCAGAGACGGTGAAGTCTTTAAATGCAGCCCCAGGTGCCCTCTCCGTGCTGTGGGCCCCGGCACTCCTGCCCCCAGCGCTGGCTGACGCAGCCCCTCGCCTGCTCAGCAGCGGCGGCTCGCTGGGCTGGCCGTGCAAAGGTGGCAAAGGCAGGCTGACTGTGCGAAGCCGGCCGTGGCTCACCGCCCACTCGCCTGTGGCTCTGGCTCGCTGCCCACCCGGCAGCGGTTCTGCGGCAGATCCCTTCCCGGCCAGCTCGCACTTTCAGGTTGGCATTTCGCCAGAAGTTGTCCATAACTAAGGCGCACCTGGTGATTAGCCGTGCTTCTGGGATTGGCTCAATTCTTCAGTGAAATAGGTGCGGCTTCTCAGTGTGAAATTACTGTAAAATATTATGCATATTTTCTTCCTCTAAAAAGTAATGAGGAGTTCAAACAATACAGTTATTTTAAATCTATATAGATTTAGAGTATAACTTGCAATTTTAAAGATTAATATGGATAGATCATTCTGCTGTAATGCAGAATAGCAGCTGGAACATCCACCTTGTCAAAGTAACAAACATTTTGATTAGGTACCTTCCTCTCCTACCCTTTCAAGGTTGCATGTGTCTTTTTAGTTCCGGAAAGTCATACTTCAGAAGTCAGTCAATCCTGCTGAAGTTGTATTTTGTTTGGTACTGGGATAGTAGGAAGCTCTTCATGATTAAAAAAAGAAGATGAAGAATCTGTTAATATTTCTGTAGATATGAAGTTATTGTCATAGTTGTATGAAACAGTGTTTTTTAAGGCAGGAGAAACAATTATGAATGATTAATGTGTTATGTGCACACACTAATTAATACAGTAATTTCTTCAAGTTTGCCTGGCCAGAAGCTGAAGTCAGATTAGAGATGATTCTGTAGACAACTAGAAAATTTCTGTTGTAATGAGAAGTAATTTAATTTAAATGAATGTTGTGTTGTGTACACTAGACTTTTCTAGAGGAAGATTTGTGTGTTAAATATTCTCTTTTTTAAACAAAAATTTTAAGCACTTTGGTTCATTTTGCAGTGCATAAGTATCAACTTCAAGTGCGTTTATTTGTTATAGTCTTTTAAGCATGCATATATGTGTGTTGGAATCCTTGGATATTTAGTTAACACTGCTTTTAAGACAGAATTTTAATGTGACCTTTGCTAGATTTTTCTATTATATTCTTGGCTTAACACATTCCAAAAATATTGTAATCTACATTGTTAGTGTGGTTCAATACAGTTGAACTAAATTATTTGAGAAACCATTTTGCATACTGGGAAAGCCTGAAATAGTTTTTTAGGCTGCAGCCTTTGAGTTGTAACAGTTTTATGCACTGGGCAATTTAATGTATTTGAGGTCAACATTTAAAAGTCTGTTTTAGGATAGTTAACGTGAGGTGTCTTTCACAGAACCACAGAATGGGCAAGGTTGGAATGGACCACAGTGTGTCATCTGGTCCAACCTCCCTGCTCTGCTAGGGTCATCATAGACCACACAAACTGCATCTAGACTGTTAAATTCTAGACATCTTTTTCTGTATCATGATTTAGTGAAGACACCTGTATTCATGGAATGGAGTCAAAATGTTAATTTCATTTATGTTATAGCAAAATAAGGATAAGGATAATACACTTGAAATTTACTTTTGTAGTGCTGCCTGGAGGCTAAAAAGTGGTATAGTTTTCTATGTCATCTTGCATGCTGTTACATCTCTGACATTTTTCTTTGTCAATCAGGAGTTTAGTGAATTGAGAGTTTGATTTAATGTGAATGCATTTTTTTGTAATGAAATAGTGAAAAGATATGTATGCCTATATTTTGTGTTGTGTAAACTGTGATTTGGTCTCCCCAGTTGAAGTTCTTTTTTATTTTGTAGTTAGAGGTACATTATGTTGAAATCTCACAGAGCATCTTGTTTTTGTGCATCCACACATGCCAATAAGTGAATCATGGTGCCTTTCCCAAGCCTTGTATGAACAGGACTGGGGTAAGGGCTCTGGTTTTTCTACATCACACATTGGGTGCTTGAACTGGGTTCTAAAAAATAAATTCTGTGCTTCTCAGGCACTTCTACTTGAGGTAACTGCAACACTTTTTTTTTACTTCAAGAAAAATATTTTTAATATTTGTAAATTTCTAGATAAACTTAAATTTGTTTCCCCTGAAATTACCTAGCATAAGGACGTTATGACTTCTCAGGATGCGGATTACTGACCTGTTTATAGTCTATGAGCAAACAAAAGTCTTTAGAAAACAAATCCTATTTGTAGGCAGCATTTCTTTTGTGAGCTTAATTAACATATGCTTTGTACCTTTCTTCAGTGAAAAGACTTGTATTGTGTACAATAGGCCGTGTATTTAAAATCATGCCTAGATGCACAAATCAGCTATAGGAATGATTTCAAGCTTTTTTTTCAAAATTTGGACACGATGCCTGCTCTAAGCCCTCAGAAATTGAACATGCAGTCCCTCCTTTGCCAGCTGTTTTTTAAAGCTGGTTTGCTTCCTTCACAATTTTTAGCACCAGGAGTCACTGTAGGCAAAGAGAAAAGGTGTGCAGCACCAGCAGAGGAAATGAGAAGGCTTTGCAGTGCACCTGGGTGTTACTTTGCATGGTAGGGGCAAGGCAAAGGAAACCAAGATTGATCCTTTGGAGTGGCATAGATGAAGTAGTGCACTCTCCAGCACGTGTTTTATGAAAAACAGGTTTGCAAACCTTGCGCTCCTTAAACTCTGCTCAGACTCATTTTTTGTAATTAACATACTATACAGGAAGGTTTTCAATTTGTCTGGCTTTGTCACATGAATGGGGTTTTGCAAGACTCACCTGAGATTCTGTTGGTGTGCTTGTTTCTATTTCTGACTTGCTAATGTGCCTTTGTGAAACTTCATTCAACCAATACTTGCTTGAATGATCTTCCCTGAACAAAGTTCTGCAGGCTGGAGAAGAATGCAGAGGTGGTGCCTTTACTCTCTGCATTCAGAGTAGGTATATTTAAATAAAAACATGGACTTCATTTCATGTTTTGATACATGTTAGAATTAAAATTTCTCACAGATTAAAGGTAACAGTGATAGCAGAGACCATTCTGTCTACTTGATGATAGTTTAGCTCTCTGTTGTACTTGGTTGTGCCCAGCTACACTAGAATTAACTACATTGAATGAAAATACCCTGTTTTGCTTAAGGGCTAAATGTGCCTGAGATGCATATAATTTAACTTTTAGAGAACTAACTGTGTTTCTGTGAAGTATTGCTTCTTTGTGCTTTCATATCCTCTTGGCTTTTTAACCATCAGCTTTTGTCCAGTTTTTTATTAGCATCCTGCTTGTGATTATGGTGTTGCAGCTTTTGTACTGCATGTTGCTCAGCAATTCCATATCCTGTTGTGGACCTGGATTTTCTCTTTGGCTGATCTGTGGGCTATGGCAAACACGTTCTCTTTCCTTTTGCAGAAGTAACAGGTTTCTCAAATGAAAATAATGTACATAATGCTCAGAACAAGAATTGGAAAATGCGTATGGAAAAGTGAAGTAACTTGATGTTCTACTTGCAGGCTTTAGTTTCAAGCTATACTTTGTGAAGTTGTGTAGGGTGGGGTGTTTTTGGTTTGATATTTTTGTTTGCTTGTTTGGTTGTTTTTTTGTTTGGTTTTGGAAAAAGATTATGCTGTCATATCGAACGACGTTGCCAGTTTTACTTGGTCTGCTTTTATTAGCACTGAGAGGAGTATCAGGGAAGTCATTACCGTTCTCCAAACACAGTTCTACAGGCTGTATCCATAATTGACTTGTGCTCTGTGGCAAGGGAGGAGAACTTGAGTTCTGCCGACTGAAGGTGGCAAATGCCTTGATAGGGCTGTGAAGAGCTGTGCAAAATTAGGAGCTATAAGCCTTATTCATGCTTATATTAGATTTCAGATTGTTTTCCTGCTTGAAATAATCTCTAGTGATCCTAATTTTTTGTCATAGATATAGCATTTAAGCAGAACTCAGAGTGGAAAAGTGGATACAGTTGGTCTGCTTTGGTATTGCCAGAGTCAATAAGAGCCGCATTTTGCTTTCAAACATGATTGTTGCTGTGAGTAGTCAGGAAAAGGCTTTCTCAAAAAACAGAAGAAGATTCTGTGAAAGGTCAAAATTTGGGTGAATCCAGTTTTATGAAATTAAGTGATTTGAAAATGTAATTGCAGCGGTGCCTTAGAAGTGTAGACTGTGGTTAAAATATTCAGTTTTTAATGTTTTCAAAAGATCTGGAGTGGAAATTATTGCTCACTTCTCAAACACATGTCTGAATGTTATTGAAGATAATTTCAAAAAAAACAAAGATTGCAGTAACTGCTGTGAATGCCTACTAACTAATGATGACTCAGAAAAACTAGAGATGTGTGAGTCTATTAGAATTTTCTTTTGGGGACAGAATTTATTGGAAGAAAGCTTAGCATACTAAATAACACTTCAAAAAGTATTTTTTTCTGTTTTCTTGCAAAATAGGGTCAAAGTAGTCCAGGGTGTAATAGAATAATATAGTTTCAGGGGGTTGTGCTCTGATAAATTACAGTCTTAATATTGGCACTGTGATTTTGAATTATACTTGCCAAAATTCTGTTACGCAAAGTACTAACCATATACTACAGTATAGAGTAGAATACTACCCACATAGTAGAGTATTGAGTAGAGTGTTCTGAGACTGAATTTTTCTAATATGCTGCTGGGGTTTTCCACATTCATGATCCATTCAGGAAAAGAGATTTCCCTGATAATGATTGAACTCTAGTCTTGTGTAGTTTTGTACAGATTCTGATATCAGTTGTAGTGAGTTGTAGGGATATTGAATAAATAAATAAGCTCACAATACTGGAATTTATTTGCTTTCTTTATATATTATAATCTGTGAAGTGAATGAAGCATGTTAGAATGCTTCTCCTTAGCATGGATGAAGCTGTAGAAATATTGCTTCTATTTTGTACATTAAAATATGTTTCAGTGGATTTGTGCATCCTGTGCAAGAATAAATAATTTTCAACACTGCAGCTTGAGTGTTGTTTTGAAACAACTTATAGCTATTCAAGTTTTCTGGGAACAAATCTTAACTTTTAATTTATTTTTTTTTTTGCATTTTATTTGTGAAGTTAGAAGCACCAGACAGTCTTCTTAACACTCAGCTACTACACTAGTAGAAGTGTACATTGAATGTAAATAGTGAGATAATTAAATTAGCAAAGCCATCTCTGTGGACTCTCTGAAACACAGTTTAAAGAAATTATTTTCTAGGTTTTACAGTTTGGAATTACTCTTAGGTGTATAAAGTGCCTGGTTAGGTATATAAAGTGCCATGCATCAATGTTCTATTCAGGAGAAACTCTTCATGACCCACTAATAACTGACTTGCCATAGTAGTTATTCTTGGTTTGTTTCTGTCTACTGGTTCTAGTGTAAATTACTCTTCTATGTGCAATAATTTTCCACTTCTTCAAAGTTTACTCAGCAGATATAGGCAGAAGAGGAGTGTTATAGTTAATTTATTAATATGTTTTTTGCATTTTTTAGTAATTTTATGCAAAGAAATAGAAGCTACAGGATGTATTGGAGGAAATTCACATCTATTTGTCAGTTCTTTTCCTTATCTAGAAAATAAACATGTGAATTCTTGATGAATTCCTAAGTTCATTATTCTCTTTTTGTGAAATGCTTCTGTCATAATATATCGATATTTCTCAATTACCATATACTTTTTTTTTTGGCAGCTTTTGAAGAGCTTGAGAAGGCTTTAAGTATGGCCCAAAAGACAGAGGAAGCCCGGAAAAAACTGCAGACAGAAATGGATGAAAAAATTAAAGCAGTAGAAAAGGCAAGTGAAGAAGAGAGAGTAAATCTTCAGCGGGAATTAACCAGAGTGAAACAAGAGGTGGTTGAGATTATGAAGGTAAAAACTTTATTACAGTTATGCCATTGTTGTAAAATGCATCAGTATGGCAGAACTCTGTTATAAAGCTTTTGCTAGTTAATAAAACCGGTAAAAATTATTTTCTGTGATTAAAGATTTACTTTATGAAAAATAGAAAACTCCTCGTAGGTTTTTTTGCTCCATCAGTTTAAATCAATTCATTAATGGCATGTAAAAATGAATAGTATTCCTCTTTGCTTCACAGGATTTAATAAAATTATTTGTTTAAAGTAAACTTGAGACTTTAAACAGAGACAAGAAGAAGAGATTAATGGCAGGAAGCTCACACATCTCCACCAGGATCTTGGGTTTTAATCACTTTTAGCTTTTAATCATTATCCTAGCTAAGTATGTGTAAATGTTAAGGAACTTAACTTGCCATATTGTTTGCTGGTTAAAAGTTTCTATAATTTGCTTCATCTGGTGTATTTAGGTAGGAATTGCTGGAGTACTTCACATGCCTTGTAAAGCTGTAAATTTGAACACCCTTAAGTTACAGTTCTTTTGTTGACAGTCATAATGGTATTAATTTTTCTAAGAGAATGTGCTAATGCTTTCAGGGACAACTGCTTTACATTATGCTTAAATAAAGCATGTGTGTAGGTTGTAGATAACTGTCTACACAGAGTATCATCACTTGACTTTCTGGCTTATGAAATAATACTAGGAAAGCTACAAAAAAGTTCATTTTCCAATGTATTATCACGTTTGAACTGAAAACACTCAAGTTTGCCTTGGAAAAATAGTTTAGAAACTTTGGTGTTTCCTTCAGTACAACTATGAAAGACTTGAGAAGGAAGATGGGTAACTTCAAGTTTAAAAATAAGAACTGTCAGGGCTTAGTATTAAGCGCGCCAAGTGATCATAACTTATTCAAAGGGAGCAAAGAGATGGTTCTCGTTTCTTCTGTTTGTTGCACTACCTTCTTATGAAGGTAGAAAGTGTTTTGTTAGTTACAGTTTGGAGATTATTTTTTCTCACTTTGATTCACAGAAGTCTTCAGAAGAAAGAGTTGCTGAACTAGAAAAAATCCATAAAAAAGAACTGGCTACCAAAGATCAGGAGCTAAATGAGAGATTACAGGCTCAAGAAAAGGTATTCCAGGAGAAGATGAAGGCAGCTCTTGTAAGTAAACCTGAAATGCATAGAAGATATTTCTTTCAATGTGAGTTGGGATTGGAAGTCTTGAGTTGGCACTATTCTACAGTGAGAGTCCTTTTGTGCTCAAAGATAAAAGTACTCTCCAAAAGTCAGATAGCTCAGAGACTTCAGCAACATGAAATCAAAGCAGCTGCAATGATCCAGACTGAATAGTATCACTATCAGTGCTCAGTAACAGCTGTATCTTGTGGAAACTATTTATTTTTTTGAAATTTTTTTAGACTTGCTTTTTAAATATCTTCCTATAGATCATTGGCAATGAGCTGCAGCAACTAGAGTAAAGGAAATACAAAAAAATGAGGCTTTTTGAAAAATGTTTGTATAGTTATCTCTGGTTGTATTGTGTTATACAGTGAACAGGGTCAGCTATTCATAGTGTTTGACATGAGAAAAAGAATTTTCTTCAAGATCAGTCTGGGAAGAATTGTTGGAATTCTTTGCACTTTTTCATGAACTGCAATCCACTATAGGTAATAATGTAATTTTGCCTAAATAACTGATCTATATGTGTATATATATATATATATATAATCTATATGTACATCTGTTACAAATAGTGGATTGTTTTTTGTGCATCTTCATGATGGATAGTGACTAGGACTGAGAGACTTTGACAGCCCTGTCCTGAGTATTTTTTTCTGCCTGTTTCACTGGTTTCTTTCTTAATTGTAAGAAACAGATGCTTAAAAATACATTAGCAGTGGAATCAAGTGAGAACAGACTTTATTTCTATCAGATATTGTTCTCAATTAATATTGATAAACAAACCAAAATTGAAGGATTAATTGCATTATGTTTTTCATGCCAAGACAAATGGTTTCCAAGAAAAAAAGGAAGTGATCTGTTACAATTATGTTTTCACAGACCAATACAAACTCCATATGTTTTTGTGTAGAAAATAAAGGTGATTAGTGTATGACTCCTATTAACTGACTTGAAATTATCCTATCATAATGTTCTTGAAGGTGTGATGACTGTATTTATAGTTTATTGTTTACTTCCTGCAGGAAAAAAATCAGAGTGAGTGCTTAAAAGCCATTCAAGAGCAAGAGCAGCAACAATCCCTAGCCTTAGAAGAATTGGAGCTGCAGAAGAAAGCCATACAATCTGAGTGTGACAAGAAAGTTCAGAAGATGCATCAAGAAATAGAGACTTGTAGAACTGTGAGTAAAGATTCCAAAAGACTAAGCATTTACAAGTATGTGTTTAACTGTGACAAGTTTACAAATGGTGATTTGTTGTGATTAGGTTTTATGGCATTAAAGTGACAGAAGTTTAATACATTGCCATGCTATTCTGCAGCCGCTATTTTTTTATAAGATTAGGTGGCAAAATATGGAAATACATTCACTTTATAGCATGGTGTGGGATACGAATTTGTATCCATCTACTTAATTTTTAGATATGTTATAAAGAGGAGTTAAATTTTAGGCTGTTTAATTTCTGGGTACTGTTACCTTACAAGTGCTTATAAGGATACTTTAGTAAGTGTTGCAAATGAGTATTTGAGATCACTTTAAAATATCAGCAGCAAGGGTATCAGTAAAAAACAGATTTAATATTAAGCAACAGCGCAACAAAGTTTGCAAGACTCACTATGCCACTTACAGAACAGTTAAAGCACACTATGGAAAGACAAGCAACAACAAAACAAACAGAACCCAGGCAATCAAACAGAAAATAACTAAGAACTACCTAGGGAGTGGAGGGAGCGTGTGTGTGTGTGTGTGTGTGTGTGTGTGTTAGGTGCATGGGACAAAAGGACAGTGAGAGCAGAGGAATACAGCCTAAAAGTTTCACAGCACTCAAACTTAAGAGTACTTTAACTTAAATTATACCTTAAACCTAACAATTTAACAAAGGGATAATACTTAACTTACACCTAACTCAATTTACAACCTTACCTTAACAATTTAACAGAGCAATAACATTTAACAGCATTTAGCCTAACCTATAAGTTAAAATTCGCAGCTTAGAAAACACTTAGCAGTATTCCACTTAGCTTGTAACTTAATGACTTAACCTTACTACAGGTCTAACTTACCTAGATACCTAAGGTGCTTAAAAATCTAAAAAAAGCAGTACTTTTCCCAGCTTTTCTATAGCATATGTTCATATGCATGCAGACAGACATAAAGAGTCAGTTCAAGCAAAGTGCCTATGAAAAATTCCTCTCTGAGGTAAGTGAAGTACTCACTTTGGATGCCTTGCATCTCCCCAGGAAGTGAAGGGTTGATCCTTGAGGAATGAGGATGTTGACCCAGTATTAATCATTTTATTGTTGATCCGCCGAATAAAAACTCTTCAGAGTTCGCTAGTTCTGACAGGTAGCCCAGTCAGAGGGAGATTGCTGGCTGCAGCCTGCTGGGTGTCCAGGAGAGCTCAAAGGGCCCTGTTAAGGACTGCTGTTTGCAGGATCACTATAGAGTGGGCTTCAGTCATGACGATGTTTCATCATGGCCACAATTTCTTTTGGCACTTTGTCTGAAAGTGTGAGAACAGGGATGTTATGCCATTCAGGCAAGAAAAATAGTTTCCAGTCCTGTTTGTTAGGAAAATCCAAGCTCTTTAGACAGCAGCAGTTCCTGGGGATTCACAGGGTTTCTGATAAGCTTGGGAAGTGCTGAGTACAGGTGCTGTTTTTTCAAGGCTGCCTCACGAGCATTTCTCAGATATCAATGCAGCCTAAAAAGGAGGGGCGAATGCACCACCACAGTAAGCAAAAAGATTTGCTTACATTTTTGAAGTATCCTTTTCTTTATATAAAAAGTAAGACTATATTATATGCTAATGTAAGTTTGTACATTATTCCACCACTCCCACGTATTAGTTTGGAAGTTTTGGCTATAGAAGCATTAAAGCTTTACAGCAGCATTTCCATGGGAGGTAGAATTATGATAAATCAGTAGGGAGGTACAAAACTCTGTAATACTATTGTAAATTCCCTATATTTTTCATCCTATATGTTGGTACTTTAGTTTAGGAAGAAAATGCTAACATATCTCTTGTAAATATCACATGAGTTACTTTATTTGAATTACTTACATGTTTTTTCAAGTTTTTGTGTTTGTTTTTACTGCAGTGAAATAGAACTTTTTTTATTAATTAACTAGCTCTCCATAATGGAAGCAAGAGTAAGAACAAGCCAGATGAATGAAAGGCTTATTGAAGAGGTTGACATTCAGTAAAAATAATGGAATAAGAGACCTATAGTTATGTGAGCCTGATAAGATTTAAAAAAAATTTAATCAAATTGTTACCTTTTGAATATTCATATTCTTTTAAACTGTTTTCTAACAGAGGATTCTTGAACTGGAAAGTTCTCTTGCAATGTATTCGCAAGATGACAGAAAGCAGTCAGAGGAATTAAATACTCTCATAGAGTCTGAAAAAAGCCAGCACACTAAGGAAATCAGTGATATGGTTGAAAAACACAATAAAGAACTGGAAAACGTGAAACAGCAGCAAGAAAAGCTTTGGACAGAAAAACTTGACGTTTTAAAGCAACAACAAATAACCGAAATAGAAAAAATAAGAGAGAAACAACAACAAGAGATGCAAACCGTTTTGAAAGAGAAAGAAACAATTTTCCGTGCACACATAGAAGAGATGAATGAAAAAACATTAGAAAAACTTGATGTGAAACAAACAGAATTAGAAGCACTGTCTTCTGAGCTGTCAGAAGCACTAAAAATACGTCATGATTTAGAACAAGAGCTCTCAGAATTAAATAGTAAAATGTGTGAAGCAAAGCAAGAAATGAAAGGAAAGTTGGAAGAAGAGAGAAAGCAGCACAATGAAGTGATTGAAACGATGTTAAAAGAGCATGAAATATCTATTCAAGTTGTTGAGAAGGTACTCAAAGAGGAGCTTAACAAGCTCAAACAGTCACTGGAGGAGAAAGACAGACATTTGGAGGAGTTAAAAGTACGTGAACAGAAAATGAAGGAATCTGCAGAAAGATCTGAAGCTGAACTTGTCCAAGTGTCTGCAAAGCTAGAGGAGCAAAGCAGTGAAAATACACGGAAAGTAACCACTCTAACACAGCAATATGAAAGTCAACTGGAGGACCTACAAAGAAAGGCTGATGAGATGAAGTCAAGTCTGACTGAGAAGGAAAATGAAATGGAGCACACAAAGAAGTTACAGAACAAGGAAGTGGAAGAGCTTAAACAGAAACTGTTAGCTGCAGAAGAGAGAATTAGTGCTTTACAAGGAGAGTATGAAAATAAACTGAAATGTCAGGAGAAGAAAGTGGAGAAAATGAAACAGAAATCAAAAGATATGCAAGAAACTTTCAAAAATAAACTTGCTGAGCAGGAAGCTAAACTAAAAAAAGAGCTTGAAAACAAGCAGTTGGAATTCAGTCAGAAAGAGAGTGAATTCAATACTAAAATTTTGGAAATGGCACATGCCAGCTCATCTGGAATCAATGATGCAGTGTCAAAACTGGAATCTAATCAGAAAGAGCAACTAGACAGTCTTGCTGAGGACCACAGGAGGAAATTGGAAGAAGTCATCCAAAGCTGGGAGAAGAAACTTAATCAGCGGATTGAAGAGCTCAAGGAAGAACATGATATGGAACTACAAGAGAAAGAGCAGGAAGTTGAAGACCTGAAACAGAAACTTTTCATCTTCAGTGCTGAAAAGGAGGACTCCAGAAGAGAAATAACGCAACTGAAGGAAGAGCAAATGAAAAAGGAGGAATGCCTGAAGGAGTTGCAGGAACAGCTGAGGGAGTCAGTGGCTAAGGTGAATGCTTTGTCAGATAGGGAAAGTGACCTGAAAACACAGTTAAAAAAATTGGAAAGGGATCTTAAACAGTCCCTGGAACAGCAGACAGAGCTTCAGGAGCAGCTCAGTAAGCAGAAAGCAGTTGAAGAGAAGGACAAAGCCACAATTACTGAGCAGGCTGATACACTGAGAACCCTGGAAGAGAAACTCCAAACTGTGCAATCTTCTCAGTATAAAGATCATGAAAATTATGAGAAAAAAATAGAGGCAATTCGGCTAAAAGAAACTGAGTTCAAAAGGTTGTCAGGAGAACTTACAGCCCAGTTAGATGCTTGGAAGAATGCTGAAGCTTCATTGCAAATGAAAGGTAATGAATTAATTGAAAAATGTATTAAAAAAATAGGCATAGTAACATGTAAAATTGCAGACTGTGAGAGCCGAACTGCTAAAGTTAAAGAAGCAATATTAATCAAAACAAGTAAGGTAACTGAGCTAGAAGCTCAACTTAGAGAAATAACAGAGCGTCATTCTGCTGCTACTATTTCTTTGGAAAAGTCAATGCAAGAACTGCAGGAGAAGGACAATTTAATTATGTCCCTGAGAGCTGATATTGCAGGACTTGTAACAGAAAAGGAACAATTGCAAAAAGAGGGAGGACATCAGCAGCAAGCAGCATCAGAGAAAGAAACTTGCATAACACAGCTGAGGAAAGAGTTATCTGAAAACATCAATGCTGTCACATCAATGAGGGAAGAACTCCAGGAAAAACAATCTGAAGTGTCTGCTCTCAACAAAACAGTTACTGACCTTAATGTTAGACTTGAAAGCACAGTGAGTTTAAAAGAGAAGGAAGCAGCCATATCTCTGTTAAGCAAACAACATGAGGAGGATCGGTTGCAGTTGTTAAATCAAGTAGAAGAGTTATCATCCCGAGTTGAGATGCTGAGTCAAGAGAAAGCATCAGCTCTTGATCAGATAGATCATTGTAAGGCCCAGCTGTCAGAGTGGAAGATGAAAGCAGAAACCAGGTTTACACAAAATCATGATACTATCAAAGATTTGCAGGGCAAACTTGAATTAAAGAATACTGAAGCCAGTAAAAAAGATGAAGAGCTAAATAAACTGAAGGAACAGCTGGCTAAACAAAGCAGGAATCTTGATAGTTTAAAAAGTGAATTGGAACAAAAGCAAAACAGGAAGGAAAAGGAAGAAAGTGAGTTAACCTCAAAGTTAAAAAAACAAGCAGCAAAAATTGCTGAACTAGAAAAAGACATTGCTCAGAAAACTTTAGAAAATGATTCCTTGGTGGAGGAACTTAAAAAGTGTAATGAACAAAAAAACACAGAGAAAGAGGAAATAGCTTGTCAACTCCTACAGGCAGAGAAGGTAGCTTTTGAAAAGGAAAATAGATTTAAGAAGGCTGAAGAAAAAGTGCTTAATCTTGAGATGCAGATAAGTTCACTGAAAGCTGATTTTGAAGCAAAGGAGAAGGAATTTGATCAAATGAAGTCAGCGATACTTAAAAGGAAAGAGGAAGAACTGAAAGAATTAGAAGAGAGACTGAATGCAGAGAACAGCACTAAGCTGGCCGATCTTAAAAAGAAGGCAGAGCAAAAAATAGGTTCTATTAGAAAGCAATTATGGTCTCAGATGGAAGGAAAGGAACAGCAATTAAAGCAAGATAGAGACGATCAGTTAAGAAAGTTGGAGCAGAAAGTGCAGGAGAGAGAAGCCAAAATTGCATCCTTAGAAGAAAAAATTAAGTCAACAAAAGATTCCACAGAATTAGAGAAGGAGATGCTGGAAAAAGTAGAGAGTGTAAAAGCTGCTGTAGAACAAGAAAAAAAAAACTTACTTGAGAGTGTTCAACAGACATATGAAGAGAAAATGCAGATGTTACAGAAGGGCTTAACTGAAAAAGATGCATTATTACAGAAGTATGAGAGGGAACAGCGAGAGAGTAATGACTGCCATTTAGAACTGCAAAACAAACAGAAAGAGCTCCTTAAAAAACTAGAATGTGTTGAGAAGAGCCATCAGGAAGAGCAGGTTAAGACCAAAAGTCTCAGGAAAGAACTTGAAGAGCAAACAAAAAAATACTCATTGTTAGCAGATGAGCATTCTTGTTGTGGTGGTGTTTTAGCAAGCAGTAGGGAAGAATTGAAGGTTAAAGAACAAAAATATCTTGATACGGAGAGTATAATTGGAGATTTACAGAAAAAAGTGCAAGAAAAAGAGGCGGTCAGTCATTCTTTAGAACAGAAGATAAAAGAGTTAGAAGATAATATAGTGAAGAAAAATGAAGTGCATCAGGTTGAGATGGAAGATATGAGTTTAAGATATGAAGAAAAGCTAAAATGTCTCCAGGAACAGTTGGGTGAAAGAAATGACAGCCTTAAAGTTTTTGAGGAAAGTGCTGAAGAAAAGGCCAGATCTGTTTTGGAGCTGCAGAAGTCATTAGGTGATATGCAGAAGCAACAGAAGGACTTACTGATTAAACTGGAAGAGACTGAAGGGGAGAAACAGAAACTGTGCAAACAGGTGAATAATCTTCAAAAAGACATACGTGCTCTGCGAAAGGAACATCAGCAAGAGCTTGACATAGTCAAGAAGGAGTCCTTAGAGGAAATGGAGCAGAAAATCAGGTAAATTCTTGGTTCCTGTTTGTGTTACCATTTCTGTATTTTATCTCTAGCCTCTAAAACCTCAAGAATACTTTTTTAAAGCTCAGTTTGTAGCAAGGAAATAGTGACTGATATTTTTCTTAAATTATTTTAAATAGACCTAGAGAAACAGAAAGAAAAGAGGTTTGACATTTGGCAGAGTAATACCATTTCTGATCTGTTTCAGTGGTGGAAATTTTCAACATTGCTAAAACATATAATATAACTCTACTTTTCTCAAACCGGAAACAAAGTTTATTAAAACTTAGTACTGAGAGCTTCATGTTTAGATGATATCAATAATTGTTCATACGTACTGCACAAAATGTGGTGTACTGCTCAACAGTCGTAAAAGTTTCTCAAGCAATTTTAAAAAATACCTAAAGGTTCTTTTTATGACACATTTCTTTTCTTCCAGCTCTTTGACTTTCTCAGCAAAAACTCCGTATCTTTGAAAGGGTTCAATTCTGGTTTGTTCTTAAGTGAAGCACCTGTGCCTACCAGGTGAATTGGATAGGAGTGGAAGAAGAAGTCTCCCTGAATCTCACAGAATTCATATACAGTAATTTCACGTGTATAAGGCACATCTTTTTGACTGAAGTTTTGAGCCAAACCCAGAAGTGTCTTGTAATCTGGTGCACTTTATATATGGACAAAGTTCAGAAATTTGCCAACCCGGAAGTGTGAGCTGTACCAGAAGCCCGGCCTCCCCCCCATGCGGGCAGCTCCGGCAGCTGCGCCAGCAGCCCTGGCCACGCCGCTGCGCTGGCAGCTCTGGCCTCCCCCCCACACTGGCAGCCCCAGCCTCCCCCCTGCGCAGGCAGCTTCAGACGCTGTGCCAGCAGCCCCGGCCATGCCACCATGCTGGCAGTCCCGGTGTTTGTTTGCAAATTGAGCACCTGATAGTACTCTGTTACTAATTCGTTACTTTGTTGCACACGGATCCTCACTTCCAAAAAAAAAAAATCCGGGGGAGGTGCGCCTTATAGACCGGTGCACCTTATATATGGACAAAGTACCGTAAATTGCCGACAACCCGGAAATGCGCCTTATACTCTGGTGCGCCTTATAGGTGTGGAATTACTGTAATAAAAAACCATTATGTTCTAAAATAATTTTGAGGAAATGTTCACATCTTGCTTTGCCTTGCCTTGCCTTGCCTGTGTTTTCACGCACTCTTTAAATGTTATATTTCCTTGCTGTATCTTTCGACATTTTTGTACAGATGTGAGCAAGAAGACATTGAGTTAAAGCACAACTCCACCTTAAAGCAGTTAATAAGAGAGTTCAATACTCAGCTGGCTCAAAAAGAGAGAGAATTGGAAACCGCAGTAAAAGAGACAATCAGTAAGTGAAATATTAATATAACCATAATCAGTAAAATAGAGAACTGAATTTTCAGTTATTGTTGTTTTGGGGGAGGGATTTTACCTGTGACTGTGATAAACACAGCATGGGTTTTATGAATGTTTAGAGAACTTAGGTAAAGAACTTTTCTCGTTCAGGAAATAACTTAAATATTAATTGTGATACAATTAGGAAAATGCATATGTAGCTGTTCTGCAGGATGGATCTTTGATCTAGCACTCTTTACATCTGCCATGGGAAGAGTTACCCATGATAGCCATATGTACCTATCTTTCTGTTATATGTATAAAAGAAAAGAAAATGAGAGTAAAATTTTGAAGATGAGAGTGCATTGGTAGGTTCTCATTGCAATGCTACTTGGTCTCCAGTAATGCAAACTTTAACAATCCATTGTTGAATATCTGGCACCTGGATAGCGCCGTTTAGAGAAACAGAGATCCATCTGAGAATCAGAATTGTGTTTTCTTAGCTGCATCTTTCAGACTTCATTATTAACCACAACAGGTACCAACTTGGTTGTTCTGATTGTAACCACAATGTGGTTATAACTAGAGTACAACATATTCCATATTCTTGGTTGTTTTGCCACCATAGTGTAAGTTGGAGATTAGAGAAGTGAGAAGAAGGTGTGGTTTGATTCCAGTTAGTAGAAGTACACCTATAGGTGAGGAGTTTCTAAAGATATGCAAAAGTTTCAATCCTGTCTCTGGATAGAACAGGGGATAGAATTTTCTTGGCAAGTTTTCCTTATAGTTACTTCAAAGCATTTTGAAAATACTGTTATGACTTAATTTAAAATAAAGAGCATGCTTTTTTATTACTGCCTAACTTTTTTTTACAGGTAAAGCCCAGGAGGTAGAAAATGAATTGATAGAAAATCATCACATAGAGACAACACAGTTGCATAAAAAAATTGCAGAAAAAGATGATGATCTAAAAAGAACTGTTAAAAAATATGAAGAAATCCTTGAGGTACTTTTGTGAAAAGTGATATGACTACATAAATTTCAAAATAACTCTTTTTTGCTTGCATATATAGACAGAAAACCAGAGTTCTTTCTAGTAAAGGTCTTACTGCTTGAATTACACTTGATATGTCTGGTGACCCAGCTTGCAATTAAAATTTTGTTTCTGTGGTTCATGGGCATGAAAGAACATCAGAAATTAAGCCCTAACTGATCATGCAATAAAAATTACAGTAATTTCACACTGATAAGCCGCACCTTTTTCACTGAAGAATCGAGCCAATCCTGGAAGTGCAGCTAATCACCAGGTGCGGCTTATTTATGGACAAATTCCGGAGAATTGCCAACATGGAAGTGTGAGC